>JABUQX010068386.1:17500-40000 GCA_015478945.1 Trachelipus rathkii | reverse complement strand
TATAAATATTATAGTATATATATATATATAATATATATATATTATATATTATATATTATATATATACTATATAATATATTATACTATATATATATATATTTATATATATATATATATATATATACGGTATACTATATAATATATTATATAGTATTATATATATATATATATATATAGTTATATATATTATATAATATAGATATAATATATTTATATATATAATGCAGTGCGTATGACGACTGACGGGACTTTAAACTGGTCTCAAACGCTTTGGCAAAATCACTATCTTATTGTGATGTGCATAGTTGTTTACTATGTTGATATGGGTACGTAATTTAAGCCTATAGTTGCTAATGGAACCAATTTTGATAGATAATGTATCTAGGCCTCGAAATCAGATGAATGATGGGTAGGTACTGGTTTGTGGACGCCAATATGAAAAATGCATTCGTAAATATGGGAAAATCATCATGATCATAACGAGAATATATAAGAAAGATTGAAATGTATCCGTATAGCGATTAAAAAATACTAAAAAGGGCTCAGGAAGGTATATGAATAATAGAAATGATGCGACGAGAAAAGATCAAACGGCGCGTTACGCCTTGGGGGTTGGGCCAATCGCTTCGTAAACCCCGGAAAACGCTTCTACGTACCCGAAAACCCATAATTTGACCCAAAAATCGTCTTAATACGACAAAATATCAATGTTGCAAAATGTTGCAAATTTTGTTTGCAACATTTGCAACATTGCATGCAACATTGCATGCAACATTGCATGCAACATTGCCTTCTGTCGAAGTAGCTACATATACTACTATGGCGATTTCATAACATAACAGGCATAAACAAATTAATTAACCTTCTCAGATTTAAATTTAACCATTAAAATTCTAGTACTCTCACAAAAAAGTCCACCATAGCTCTGTGCCACAAGTCACTCATCAAAATCACAACTCCTCTTCTCTCTCCCTTTCATTACTCTCCACTTTAGCACACACGCATTTCACTCTACACCATTCTTCCTCAGCACTTTCTTTCATCTTTGTTTCAGTCACAGCAACCAAATCAAATTTACTCTTTATAAATACATCCACCACCTCATCCCTCTCCTTCTCTCCATTTATTCTTCTAATATTCTGTTTCCAGACGTTTCACAGCGGATTTTCGTCGACAGATACAAGGTTTCTTAGGGCGATCACAACCAGGTCCAAGATATGCATGAACACTCCTTGGGAATAGAATAAATAAGTGGTTGCAGGACCCCACCCCAAAAACCACTGTCCATTTAGTCACACACACACACACACACACACACACACACACATCACATATATTAAATTATATATTATATATATATATGTAGTATATATAACTATAGTCTATAATGTGATTATATTATATTATATTAACTATATTAAACTATATTATTATACTAGTAATATATTTTATTATATACTATATATATAATATATACTATTATATATATAGTATAATATATATATACTATATAGTATATTATAATAATATATATATATATTAATATAGTTAGTATAATATATATTAGTATATTATAGTATATATATATATATATATACTATAAGGAGTATATAAGAGAATAAATGAAAGTACATTGAGATGGTTGGGTCATGTGGAAAGGATGGATGATAGTCGGTTGGTTAAGTAGATTTATATAGTGCGTGAAGTGTGGCTGGAATCGACCGCTGGAGACGCGGAGAAAAAGTGATTGAGTCAGTAAAGGAATCGACCTGAGAAGGATGTGAGTTTGGCAGAGGCGAGAAGAAAGGTCATAATAGAAGTGAATGGGGGTTTTTGCAAGGGGCGTGACTGGTTGTGGCCACCTGGGCAGGAAATAAACCTACATTGACGAGATGCATAGTGAGGTCCATCGCAAGTCCGTGAGCAGTAGGGTGGATTTTCCTGACCGCGACGAGTATTCATTTAAGGTATAAAGGCCGGGCTGTTATTTTTTTTTAGATCTGATCATATCTTCTACTACTTTCTGTTACAGTGGCATGTGACCACCTTACCCCCAGCCTTGGGGAAAGAAGGTGGGTGATGTATATTAACTAATATATATATACTATATATATCTATATTTATAATATACTACGTATATATACAGGCAGCGCGATAAGGATTGTCTTATCCGCCGGCGCCGCGCGGCTGTCGTGATCGCTGCCCTGGATAGCATGACAACCCTGTCATGACACCAACCTATCTGCGACTTAAGCTCACTATTAGCAAACACATTAAAAGAGAAGTCCCAGCTGACGATCATATAAAAGACTAAGAGGAGGTAGATCCTACGTCCGCCTCGAACTCATATGACCGTATCGTCACAGTCGGGAACGTGGTTCCGCCGCCCGGCGCCCCTGCCGGCACTGGCCCTGCGAACAGTCCAGTCCCTACCTCCTGGTTCGCAGCCAGCTACTCCATGGGTACTCCTAGTATATATAATATATATATAGTATATAATACTATATATATATATTAATTATAGTAGTATATTATAATACTATTATATATATATATGGGGTCAGCGTTTCCATTGTCCGTCATTTGTAGCTTAAAAACTATTAATGCTACAGTAAATCGGAATACATTGCTGGAATTCTGGTTCAATGCTGGTCCTTAAACATGTCAAAAAAAAAAAAATAAAAAAAAAATATATATTTAATATCTCAAACTACAATAGCTACAGCAGCGAAAAAGAATAAATTTTTGGAATCCTGTTAAAATTTAATCACATAGGAACATGTAAAAAAAAAAAACAAAAAAAAATTGATTGTTAATTAATTATTAGTATATGATTAGAGAGCCTATTTAGAGACCTTTGTATTGGTTTACTCGTTTAAAATCAAATAGACTTCTATTCAAATTTTTGCTTTTTTTTTTTTACTAAAGAAATACCCACGGGTATTCCGCACCGATGGCAGGGAGTCGGGGTCCCTCTCCGCCTTCCGCGCGGACTACGGCGGTAGGACTAATTTCCCCCTCCGGGATGGTGCCTCCGAACCCCGCTCTTTGGTATTTGGTGTCGCGGGGGTTCCTCGCCCCTCCTACGGGGTATGGAAACGTCCCCCTATGCTTCCCGTCGCCTCGAGCCCCCTAGTGTGCCGTATAAGCAAAATTTTAATAGAAAGTCTATTATTTTAACGAGTAACCAATAAAAGGTCCTCTAACCATAGGCCTTCTAATCATATAACTATAATTTATTAACATAATTTTTTTTATTATTATTTTTACATTTCCTTATGTAAAATTTTACCAGGATTTCAAAATTGTATTCCTTTTCGCTGTAGCTTTGTAGTTTTGGATATAATTTTTTTTTTTTTTTTTTTTTTTTTACAATTTCCAGGACAAGCATTGGATACGCTGATTCCAAAACTGTATTCCGTTTTACTGTAGCATTAATGTTTTTAGATACATTTTTATGAGACGGACAATGGAAACGGCTGGCATATATTATAATTATACTATATTACTATATACTATAATAATATAATAATATCATACTACTAGTACTATGTATATATATTAGCCTACTACTATAGCTATAGCTACTATACTATACTATATACTAATATATATATATATATATATATATATACTATATCTCTCCTCTATAGTGCCATATTTGAGGATGCACGCCTTTCGTATCTCCAACTTCCTCCATTGTCAGTACTAAAAGACTAATGATGTGAATCCATTTAACATGTTTGTTATCTGCATGCTTGACCACTTTTCCACACTCTCAAGTCAAAGTTCCATAACATGTGCTGAAGCGAACATAAAAATAATACTTAGAAAAGTATTAATTAATTAAAAATAGGAAATTGATGGGTTTATATTTATAATAGATATTATAAAGATTGAGGGCATAAACTAAATGGAATATATATAATATATACGGAGGAAAGAGGGTTGCTAAACTAACTAAGTAGTATATAGGTATAGTTATATATAATAGTATATATATATATATATATATATTATAATATATAGTATATATATACTATATATATTAGTAATATATATACTAATATATATTATCCAATATAGAATATGGCTTTGTATGTGTGGTATATTATATTATATATATATATATACTGTATATATACTATACTTATATATATATATATATATATATATAATATATATATACTATATACTATATAATAGTATAAGGCGGCTTCTTATAACATGAACTAAAAAGTTTTTCTTCCCCATTAACTGAGATTTTAGTGTTATTATTATTATTATTATCTATTATTATTCATTTATTATTATTATTATTATTATTATTATTCATTATTAATTATTTATTTTATTATTATTATTATTATTATTATTATTATTAATTCAAAATTTTTATTATATTATTAAATTATTTATTATTAGTTTTATTAATTATTTTTTTAATTACTAATATTTTCTATTATTTTTATTATTTATATTATCAATATTTATTATTATATCATTATTTTTAGTATTCATTATTATTATTAAAAAATATATTCATTATAGTCTATTTCAATATTATTTTTATTAATAATTATTATTATTATTATTATTATTATTATTATTATTATTATTATTATTATTATTATTATTATTATTATTATTATTATTATTAGTAGTAGTAGTAGTAGTAGTAGTAGTAGTAGTAGTAGTAGTGTAGTAGTAGTAGTAGTAGTAGTAGTAGTAGTAGTAGTAGCATGACAAAAAGACAAACCTGCAAAGACTCTTTTTTTTTCATCTTTGATGTAAGAAAACCTTTGAATGTCTTCTTCAGGATGCTGGGAGAGGAATCGTTTGGGGATTGCCATGAATGAGGTGCAGTGAGAGAGATAAAGAAGAGGTTTTGGAAGGTTGTGCTCATTGAATGATCCTGGACGCTCTCTTCGTAAAGAGATGCGGTTGTGTAGGCGTTTTCTAGAATGAAAAGAAAGTGAATAGGTTAGATGATTAAATAGCATTTGAACTATTAAAGTATTTATTATTTATTATTTGTTATTTATTATATGGTTAGTTTATTGCAAGCAGTTTAAAGAAACGAAGATACGTAACAAATATTTTAATAAACAAATACCAACAATGGCGGATGTTTATAAAAATTTATTAGGTTAATTAACAATTATACCAATAATGGCGGATGATTATAAAAGTTTATTAGGTTAATTAATAATTATACCAACAATGGCTGATGATTATAAAAATTTATTAGGTAAATTAATAATAAAACCATTTATTATTAAATATAAAATGAACGCTCTTAGAAATAACGGCGACACAGGTGTTGCGTGCGTTCAAGGCCTATATTTTTTGAAAAAAAAATTCTCAGTTCAAATTCACAAGTATTCTTTTCAGTTCGCATATTTTTTTAGCTCTTCAGTTCTCCCTTTTCTCTCGACTTTTAGTTTGGTCAGTTTTCTTCGATAAGAATTCAACCCCCCCCCCCCCAATGTCTAGCCTATCTCAAGAAGATCTTTCTACAGTTTAGTTGTATTATAACCTTTTTAAATCCTATAATAATAATAATAATAATAATAATAATAATAATAATAATAATAATAATAATAATAATAATAATAATAATAATAATAATAATAATAATAATAATAATAATAATAATAATAATAATAATAATAATAATAATAATAATAATAATAATTTTGTATTCTTTTACAATTAGCAATCTCATAAACTTTCTCTCAAAAATTATCTGCAAAATACAAATATTAGCTGATTTGGGTATCCAAATAAAGCATTTACCAAAAATTAACCATTTGGTATGTTACTGATTATTTTCTACTGGAAAGTAGGATCAATATGTACACAAACCATAATTTTATGAATCTAACTTAAAATCTGTTTATTTTCAGACATTAAAATGCTTCAAAGTGCGTGTTGTTATTTTGTTTTTTTCAACCACTCTCAATATTAGTGTTTTTAAATCCAGCCTTTTGAAGAAAAGTAATGTCTCTATTAATATAATTTACCTACTGACTAACGTTTTTTTTTCTGTACAATAACTTGTAGAAATATCATGAATGACAGTACAATATTCTGGCCCATTGTAATTGAATTATTTTTTATTTCAAATGACTTGGTATTTTTTGAAAGACAATTAATCTTTTTGGTCATTATCCTGAAAATGATCTTCCAAATGCATATCTTTTTAATCAACTGAATTTCGAATTTATGGGAGGTTATTCTCTCTCTCTCTCTCTCTCTCTCTCTCTCTCTCTCTCTCTCTCTCTCTCTCTCTCTCTCTCTCTCTCTCTCTATTTGTACTGTGTGTAGGCTAGTGTTGTTCTCAGAACTTTGATTCCTATTTGTCTTTACGAATGACAGATAATTCCTTTTTCAAAGATATACCAAATTAATAGTAACCGCCAAGCTAATAACGTTATTAATTAACCCGACATTTACTGGCATTATTATTATTATTATTATTATTATTATTATTATTATTATTATTATTATTATTATTATTATTATTATTATTATTATTATTATTATTATTATGTATGTATGTATTATTATTATTATTATTATTATTGGAGTCTGAAACTAAATATCAGTTTCAGTGAGATTTCGTAATCTAGAATATAATCTATGGAAATTATGTTGAAATAATCTAAAGCTGGCATTTTTTCATTGTATAAATAGAACAAACGGAAATAGATTGTGAACTTAAAATTTAAGATGAATGAAACATAATTTTTTTTCCTTTTTTTACCATTTTCTGGGTGTTCAACGTCCAAATTCCTTCGAAAGTCGTATCCTGGAGGATCATCATCCTATATATATATATATATATATATATATATATATATATATATATATATATATATATATATATATATATATATATATATATATATATATATATATATATATATATATATATATATATAGAATACATATATATATTATATATATATATATATATATATATATATATATATATATATATATATATATATAATTTATATATTTATATATATATACCACTTATATACTATACATAATTATATAACTCTACTCTATCTTATATATATATATATAGAGAGAGAGAGAGAGAGAGAGAGAGAGAGAGATATGGTGATTTTGTAACTAAACAAAGATGAAAGGAAACTGTGAAGATGAGTGGTGTCGTGTGAAATGTGTGTTTGCTGGAGTGGAGATGAATGAGAGGGGGAGAGAAGGAGTTGCGATTTTGGCGAGTGACATGCGGTATAGAGCTATGGTGGATTTTGTTTGTGTGAGCACTAGAATTCTAATGGTTAAATTTAAGTTTGAAAAGGTCAAGCTATGTGTGGTTGAAACGTATGATCCATCTGAGGGTGATTTTGAGGTGAATGCGACTTTCTGGGATAATCTGAATGATGTTCTGGATGGGGTGAGTAGGAGCTTCAGATTGATTATGTTGGGCGAAAAAAATGGTTGGATAGGTGATCAGAAAAGGGATGTTATAACAGGTAAATTTGGGGTGACAAGAGAAAATGAGAATGGTAGTAGGGTGAGTAATTTCCGTGAGGAAGATGTATGTAAGTAATAATTTCTTCAAACACAAGAGTATTCATAAGTATACTAGAGTTGGTTTAAGTAGAGATGGTATCGAAGTGAAAAGTATGATTGATTTTGTGTTGTTGAAGAAGGAGATGTTGAAGCATGTGATGGATGTTAAATCAGTGAGGAGCCTGGGGATGGGATTATTAGATCATTATGTTATTTTATGTAAAATTAAGTTAGTGGGGGTTTGGATGGAGAGGAAAAAGGTAAGGAAGGAAGTGGGAAGAATTAAGTGAGTGAGCAAGGTAATAAGGGAAAGTATTTAAGAAAGCTTACAATAATAAATCAGCTGAATGTGAGCAACATGAGACTGAACAAATCTGGACACAAATGAAGGAAGCCCTCGTTAGTAGTGCATGAGAAGTATGTGGATAAGCTAAAGTAGTAAGTAAAAATGGTGGAAAAAGAGGTGATACAAGCGGTTAAAAGTAAAAAAGAAGCGTGGTTGAATGTTCTAATAGCAAATGATGAAGTGTTAAAAGAAAGATATTCGAAATTATATAAGGAGAAAAAAAGGATGATTGAAAGTTGCATACGTAGGAGGAAAAATGAGGTAAATGAATAGTTTGGAAGAAGGATGAATGGAAACTTACAAGGGAATCGGAAGCTTTTCTAGAAGGAAGCGCGAAAGGTTAAAAATGAGAGTAGGAAGAATCTGCATAAAATAATAAATAGGGATGGTGCTTTCTTAACTGATGAAATGAATGTGAGAAGAGTGTGGAGGGAACACTTCGAAAATCTGCAAATCATTGGCAGTAATGAAGAGGTGATAGTGAATGTGTGTGGGTTTGATGGTGCAAGAAGAAATAGGTATTTTGGGATGAGGTAACTAGTAGGGATGAGGTAGTGGGTAGGGTGAGAAAGTTGAAGATGTAAATCTGCAGGTAAAGATGGAATTACTGGTGAAATTATCAAGAATGGAAGCGATATTGTGTTTGAATGGATTTGGAAGTTGTGCAACAAAGCGTTTCTGGAGGATATAGTTCGAAGAGATTGGAGGAGAGCAGTAATAGTTTTCTTATGTAAGTGTAAGGGGATAAGGGGAACTGTAGAAAATATAAGGGAATTAATTTATTGCGTGCTGTAGGCAAGATATTTCCTGGTATTTTGACTGAAGGAGTACGTCGAGTGACTGAAGGACTGATTGGTGAAGGACAAGGTAGCAGAAGATGTAGAAGAGAAGTGGTAGAAGTGGAGGAGGATGCATGGATCAAATTTTTACATTGAAGCAAATGATTGAGAAAATGATAGAGAGAAGAATAAATTGTATTTAGGTTTTATGGACTTGCAACAGTCGAATGGCAGGATTAATAAGGAATCTGTTAGTAGATAGATATGTGGTGTTCCACTTCCATTCTGAATGGAATTCTAAGTATGTATGACGATTGTGAAGCGCGTATAAGGATAAATGGAGTCTAAAGTGATTGTTTTAATATTAATAGCGGAGTGAGGCAGGGATGTTTTATGTCTCCTTGGTTATTTAATTTGTATATGGATGGGGTTATGAAAGAATTAGAGGTGGGGGTGGCAGGGGAAGACGTTAGAATGATGGAGAATGGAAAAGGGTGAAGGGTGCCCTGCTTAATGCATGCGGATGATTTTGTTTTGTGTGGTGAATCTGTAGAGAGTTTGAGAGGATATGTAGATGGGTTTGGCAGGGTGTGTAAAAGGAGGGGGTTTATAAGTAAATATAGATAAGTGGAAGATTATGGTAGTAAGTGATTAGAGGCGGCGGTGTAAAGTCATGTTAGATGGTGAGCAACTATAACAAGGATCTGAGTTTAAATATTTAGGATATATGTTGGATGAAAAGGGAACGGATGATGCGGAATGTAGTAGGAAAGTTGTGAATGGTATGAACGTGGCTGGCACAATTAAATCCTTGGTGGATGTGTATGGACTAAGTTTTGAATGAATTAGGGTTTTACATGAGGGTATTTTGTTACCTATCTTAATGCATAGTAGTGAAACTATTATTTGGAATAAGAGGTCTAGATCTAAGGTCCAAAGTGTTCAGATGGATAATCTAAGGGGCGTGTTAGGTGTGAGAAGAATTGATAAAATGAGGAATGAACTCATTATGGTGTTGAGTGGTGTGAAGAATGGCGTATATGAGAGAATAAATGAAAGTATGTTGAGATGGTTTGGTCATATGGAAAGGATGGATGATTGTCGGTTGATAAGCGAATGTATAGGGGTAAGAGTGCTGGAATTTACCGGCTGGGAGACCGACGAAAGTGGATTGAGTCGCTAAATATTGCTATATTACCTGAAGGAGAGGAATGTGAGTTTGACAGAAGCGAGATGAAAGGTGCATGACAGGAGTGAATGACGGAGTTTTGTGACGGAGAATTGTTGTTGGTTTTACCCAGAGGATGAACCCCACATTGACAAAATACCACAGTGAAGGTCTATCGCAGTCTTGGTTCTCACTTGGGGGTGTAAAGGGGACAGCAAAAAGGGGAGGGGCTTTCCTTACGACTTGCGTCATGCTCTTCTATAGAGGTGTACCGGAATTCCGGCCGGAATTTGACATTTTTTCCGGTTCCGGTTCCGGCAGGAATTTTTCAGAATTCCGGCCGGACCGGAATTCCGGTACATCTCTTATATATATATAAATTGCTGGAAGGAAATTATTTAACCATAACCCATATCCCATCTTTTAACAAAATATAATGGTAGACTTGTGTAGTATTCATACACAGTGTATTACATACCATATTGAAATAAAGTTTACTCAAATATCTCAAAAATATAGGAAGCACAACTTTTAATGCAAATAATAATCCATGATTAAAATTCAAAGAAATTAAAAATTCTGAATCAGTATATAATTAATATATATTTATATATTATATATATAATATATAATAATATATATATATATATATATATATATATATATATAATATATATATATATATAATCAGAGCAATTTTTTCGCCGAGTATTTTAAGTAGTATAGCAGGCCTTATACTAACTAATATATATATAATATATATATATTATATATATATATATATATATATTATTATATATATATAATATAATAAATATATATTATATATATATATATTATATCTTATATATTATATTATATATATATATATATAATATATATATACGGTTATTATATATATATAATATATATATATATATATTATATAAAAATATATATATATAATATATATTATATATATTATAATATATATAATATATATATATTATAATATCACAAATATTGTATAATATATATTATATATATATATATATATAATATAATTATATATTTTATATATATATATATATATAATATATATATATATATAATATAATATATATATATGATTATATTATATATATATATATATATATATAATATATATATAAATTTTATTATTATTTTATTATGGTTATATTATTTTTAGTTGTTTTTTATAAGTTTTTAATAAGTTTATTTTACATGAGGTATATTTATATTTATTTTTTTTAGTATATTATTAGTTATTTTATTATATTGCCTTTGGTATTGATAATAATTATTTTTGTTTCATTATTATATAATTTTATTATTCATTTATTTATTTATATATTTAGATAGAATATAATTATATAGTATATAGTATTATATTTTTTATTTATATATAATATATAATATATATTTTTTAGTATATATATATATATATAGGTATATATAATATAATAATAATATTTATTCAATGGAATAACATAGTGCCAATTTTTCAAACAGACTCGTATGGCCAGTGAGTAAGTTAAAAGAAATAAATGTCTCGTTTGAATATTAGCTATCCATATTGTACTGTAGTAAATGATATCTGATCAACCTTAGATAAACACAAGAAACTTCTGATCTTCAATTTGCCCCAAATCCATGGTTAATCAATCAATCTCTCTCTACAAAAAAAATTATTTTTCTATGCTAGATAAGAAAGATATTTTGGTTGAAGATGGCAAGCAAGTTTATGAGTCCCTGCCTCTTTAGTGATTGGAGGCTGTTAACTCAATGTGCTATAAAATTTATTATTTCTGAAGAAGCCTTGTGTTATTGGGGTCATTGAATGGCAAAAATTTTTTGTTGATTAGAAATTTCCTCAAAGCACCTCTTGTTTAACGGCTTCGTATCTTTCATATTTTGGTGGTGTCCCAGTGTTCTAGAAAAATACAAGTTTCTCCATTTTAAACTATCTTTCAAGTTTTTAACTTTATCCCATATTTTTTTTAGAGAGTAATATCTCTTCGGTGATGAATTGTTCGCAAATGTTTATGAAGAGTGGCTGTGTATTAAATTGTTTTTTTTCTGAACTACCATAGTTTTATTTTTGTGGCATATTTTAACACTCTCTATTAAGATTTGGTAATTATTAAATATTAAAAAATCTTTTCACGGATGATGGCAATTTTTAAAAAAGCAATTTGGGTTGTGGATGGTCTTATTTATTTATTGTATTCAAATTCTGTTAAATCAATTTAATGAATAAATAATCTTATAATATATATATAATATATATTTATTATATTATTATATTTATAATATATAATATATAATATATAATATATATATATAGTATATATATATATATATATATTATATTAATATAATACATATATTATATATATATATTATATAATTATATATATATATATAATATATATATATATATATAATATATTATATATATAATAATATATATAATATATATAATATAATATATATATATTATGGGAAATATCTTAAACTTATTATATAAATATAGAGTTTATCATTGAAGTTATAGAATTATTTTTTTACAATTTCTTATAGCTAAAGGAAAATTAATTAGAAATCCTTGTTCCGGCAGCATTTTATTTCTAATGATTCGGATAATTCGCGGTTCCGGTCGAAACCGAAAAATTCCAGTTTACGGTAACCCTACTCTTCACACTACTTTTCTGTTCTGGTGTATTCTACGCACCTCACCCCCAATCTGGGGGACAGGAAGAAAAAAATATGTTGAATTTTCAAATTAAGGGAGAGTTCTATTGTTTCTTAGATCTATATTTTAATATTTATTTGTTATATAATATTAATATATATAATATATATATACTTTGAAAATATAATATAATATATATACACATAGATAGATATACTGTATATATTATATATTTATATGTATGTATGTATGATGTATGTTTTTATGTATGTATTTCAATATATGTATTTATGTATATTATGTATGTATATCTGGTAGTATGTATGTATGTATGTATGTAGTATGTATGTATGTATTATGGATGTTTTGTATGTAATGGTAGTGTATGTATGTATGTAATGTATGTATGCATGTATGCATGTATGCATATATGTATGTATGCATGTATTCATGTATGTATGTATGTATGTATGTATGTATGTATGTATGTATGTATGTATGTATGTATGTATGTATGTATGTATGTATGTATGTATGTATGTATGCATGATAATAAAATTTATCCCTATCGTTATCGTTATCATTATCGTTATCGGTATAATTATCATTATATCATTATCATTATCATGTATTACTTTTATGAGTTTGCATTATTCAAATAGATCTGAATAGAAATTCATATTTTAAGCTTTCTTACGTTATACATCTGTGTACGTGTGAAATAATCAATGGCTCCTCCCCAATATCCATAATGGGAATCAAATCCTCTGAACGTTGGTGTGTACTCCTTTCTGAAGTGTCCGAGGTGCCATTTACCTACGATCCTTGTGGAGTAGTCCAACCCTTTTAGGTATTGAGGGAAAAGCGTGTAATTAAGGGGAAGTCCAAATGGAGTAGAATTTAGTATAAAAAAATGTTGCAAACCTAGAAATAAATAAATAAATAAATAAATAAATAAATAAATAAATTAATTAATTAATAACAATATTAATAATAAAAATAATAATAATAATGATAATAATATAATAATATAATAATAATAAAATAATAATAATAATAATAATAATAATAATAATAATAATAATAATAATAATAATAATAATAATAATAATAATAATAATAATAATAATAATAATAATAATAATAATAATAATAATAATAATATAATAATATATAAAATAATAATCAATAATAATAATAAATAATTATAATAATTAAATAATATAATAATAAATAATATAATAATATAATAAAAAAATAATAATAATAACATATTAATTGATAATTAATAATATAATAATAATAATAATAATATAAAATAATATAATATTAATTACAAGATTAATAAATTACTAATAATATAATAATTTAATAAAAATAATATGAAATTAATAATAATAATAAATAATTATATTTATATATAATCATAATAATATTTATTATTATATTATATAATAATAAAATAATAATAATAATAATAATAATATATTATATATTATATAATAATTATATATAATTTAATAAATATATATTATAATTTATATTATTATAATAATATATATATAATAATAATAATATTATTATAATACTAAGAATAAAATTGCTAATAATAATATTATTTATTAAAAATTATATGATATAAAATAAAATAAATAATAATAAATAAATAAATAATAATAATAATATAAAATAATTAATAATAATAATTAATAATAATATAATAATATATAATATAAATAATATATAAAATATAATAATCAATAATTAATGAAAATAAATATAATTAATAAAAATAATAATATACTAAGAATAAATGATAGATAATTCATATAATAATATAATAATAATAATATAATAATAATAATATAATAATAAAAATATAATAATAATAAAATAATATAATTATAATTTAATAATAAATAATAATAATAATAATAATAAAATAATAATAATAAATATAATAATAATAAATAATAATAATATAATATAGTTAATAATAATAATAAATAATAAATAATAATAATAATAATATATAATAGTAATAATAATAATATATAATATAAATAATAAATAATAGATAATATAATAATAATAAAATCATAATATATATAATAATAATAATTATATAAAATATAATATATATAATAAATAATAATAAAATAATAATATAATTTTAAACAAAACAATAACTATATATTTAAAATAAAAATAATTATTAATATAATATAAAATAATACAAATAATAAAGCTAATAATAATAATAATTAAATATGATAATATTCGTTATACCATAGTAAATAATAAGAAAAATATAAATATATTAGTTTTAATACAATAAATAATAATAATAATAATAAATATAATAATAATAATATTATATTAATAATAATAATAATATTAATATTATAATATTATATTATGGATGCGATGAAGATATTTATTGGATAATTGCCTTAAACTAATTAATAATTTTCTCTATTTAATAATTATTAATCATTTACATTAATAATAATAATTAATATGTAATAATAATATATAGGTGTATTTATATATTATTAAATATGAATAATGGCGAATGATAATTATTTTTAAATTATAACAAATAATATCTTTCATATTTTATTTTACGTATCATGATGAGATGATGATGATGATGTATGATGATGTATGATGTATGATGATGATGATGATAGCAATAACAATATTCGTAATAACAATATTAATAATAACGATAATAATAACAATAAGTATTTCAACAAGATGATTTATACTAATAATATTGAAATATTGGTATTCATAACATTAAATCATCATGAACAATATCGTTTTTAATAATGACAAAAACTATTATAACAACATTAATAAGTTATAGGTAATTATCATCATTTGTTGCTGAAATCAAATTTAAGGAAGGTAGAAATGTGAGCGTCGTATTTTGACAATAAGAAGTTTTTGACGTTTCTGCGAAAGGACCCAAGGGTGGATGACTCCTGGACATTTTAAGGGAGATTATTTCATTCACCTATGCCTTTTTATGAGATGGCCCTTCGAGATTTTTGTTGGGATGAATTTTGCTTTGTTTATGGTATGGGAATTTGTGCTGCTGAGATTGTTTTTCTTTACAGTTTGGTTCTGCACAGTCATGTTAGATAATAGTTCATTTGCAGTTCCATTTATGACTTTGAATATGTGACTACCTACTGTAGGAGTGTAGATATCATGAAGTTCTAGCATAGACATATTTTTGAATAGTGGTGTTGTTTGTACAAAGTAGTTCCCATGCCCTGCCTGATATTACACGAATTATCTTTTTTTGCATAATAATTAGAGCTTGCTTCAAGTATTCACTTGCACAACCCCATAGTAGTAATGCTTACAAAACCCAAGCAGAGCTACATTCTAGTTTCTATCACGTATCATGTACTTTCTTGCGTCATATTCTACATTCACGTACGTTCGTGAGGGTTTTTACACCGTTCATATACGTTCGGGAGGCTCATGTACGTTCCTGGCCACTTTCTATGTACGTTTTTCCCCCCTCTGCTATTCCCTACCCCCTTTGCTCTAGCCTTCTATGCTATCTATGCTATGACGTCATCACTCAGCTAATTTACTGAGCTACTTTCTATGTATTCAGCTACTTTCAATGCCTTTAGCTACTTTCATGTACCTTCGTGAGTGTTTTTCGTATGACGTCACCCTCTGCCACGACGTCACACTCTTCTAGTTCTTCAATATATATATATATATATATATATATATATATATATATAGTATATATATATATTATATTATTATATATATATATTATATATTATATCATATATATATAAATATATATATATATATATATATACAATATATATATATATTATATATAGTATTTTATATATATTATATATATATATTATAAATATATATATTATATTATATAATAATATATATAATATATTTAATTATATTATATTATTAATAAGAATGTTATATATTATATATAATATTATATATATATATATATATATATAATATATTATATATAATATATATATATATTTATATATAATATAATATATATATATATATATATATAATAATTATATATATATTATATTATATATATATTATATATTATATTAATATATATATATATATTATTATATATATATATATAGATGCAACACTCTTGAAATAAAGTTGGTGGAGAGAAAGAAAGGATAGGCACTGTGTTATGGGATGCTCATAGTTAAAAACTTGGAATTAAAACACGAAATTCAAAATTCGAACTTTAAAATCTGAATCCTAAGAGGATATTTTTAAATGCTCTTCTGTCAATGAACAACATAATGCGTACTTTAAGTTAGATCTATGCAAGCTTTCACACATGCTAACACTTTGGACCTCCTTCAGATTAAAGAGACTAGAGAAACTATCACTATGGCGAGTGTTAGAGTGAAAAGAACTTTATTATGTTGGTTGGGGATTATGCGTTGTACTGTTAAAATATTTTGATGAGAGGATGATGGAACTGTTATTTAGTCCCAGTTTTATTCCTACCTGGATATTTATTATAATTATTGTGTTTTGTATTAAGCTATAGAATTCATAATTTTTCCTTTTTTGTGTTTGAATTTGAATGTTTTTAAGATATCTGTGTGTTGGATTTATTCTGTGATTTGTAGGGTTCGATGGTGAGTGAGGGATGAATTTGTGTTGTGAATGAGTGTTGGTAAATCCTACGGTCCATATATATATATATATATAATATATATATATATATATATTCTATATATATATAGTATATATAGTATATATATATATATATATATAATATATATATTATATATATTATATATAATATAATATATACATTACCATAATAATATTATATATATTATATAATAATATATGTATATATATATATATATATATATATATATATATATATAAGTTATATATATATATTATCTAATATATATATTTTATATTTTATATTATATATATATAAATATATAATATATATTATATTAATCAGTATCTATATATTTCTATATTATATTAATTATAACTAGAAAAATTATAATAATAATAATAATGAGAATGAACTTATTATAGATAATTAAATAAGTATATATATATAATATTATATAATAATAATAATTAATAATAATAAATAATAATATAAAATTATAATAAGAATAAAGTAAGAAGATAAGTAATAATATATATATTGTTTTATTTTTTATTATATTATTTAGTATAATATATAAAATATTAATAATATAATGTAATACATATAAAATATTTGCCTGAATTTTTATATTTTTAATTATATCATTAAAAATTATTAAATTTTGTAAGATTGGAGAAGAATGAAAATGAATTGGGGTTTTAAATCTGTAAGTTTTTTCATTGTTATCTGTATGGTACATTACCTGTTTGAACACGGGCCCTATACCTAGCAACTCTGTCGCACTATAGTTGTGAGTTGCCATTATTTATATTTTGTTTTTATTTTTTTTTTTTTTTTTTTTTTTTTCTGAATAAGCTAAAGCATCGATGTTTGGTGTGGAGATGACATCATTGCCGTGGAAACCAACGTCGTTCCAACCCTATTTTATTAATAATAATATACTGTAAACATATATATATATATATATATATATTATTATTTAAAAATATATCAGGACATAAGAATATTCGTAAAGAATAGTTAAGTATGTCACATCCGTATTGGCATCGGCGAATGCAGAACATTCTCATCCGCATTTAAAAATTTCTCTATAGCTGCATCCGTACTTTTATAATGAGGATGTATTATAAAATAACACAAATTATAATATTAATTAATCTTCTAATGTTCGAATATTTGTTTAATTTTGGGGATATCATGAGCATGATAATTATTACTATAATATTTTTTTTTACTTTTAGGGGTAGGGGAAGGGCGAGGTGCCGTTCTAAGCGATGTAGGTACTCTCAATTGGATATACACAACGGAGTGTTAGGTTGGGCTTGAACATTTCTCTGCACTACTTTTGCTATTAGTTCATCCATTTCGTGTTTCACCATCTCAGAGGGTGTTCTAGTGTACTTTCGATCATGCATGCAGTGTCTGATGAATTGCTTAGAGGGTACTTCCACCATTCAATCCCCTTTCATTTGACCCCGCAGGCTTAAAAGAGCTCAATCAAATATATTCTTTTAAAAAAACTCATAAAATGGAAAAGCATAAACCTGCTTCAGTAATGCTTGGAGGGGTTGGAGGTATCCAAACAATACAACTCGACACTCATAACCATTTTTATTTGCGAGTTGAAGGCCTCGTGTGATAAATGTTAGTTCACTAAGACTTCACCGCAGGCTTAATCTGGTTCGCAACATTTTTTTTCATTAATTTCTGCAACGTTTGCGATATTAATTTTATTTTTCACTTTGTAGAACATCACCTATCTTCATCTAAACCACACGACTTGTACTTGATAGAAAATCAAGTACTTGCAAACCCCATTCAGTTCCCTTTAACTGTCTTTATCTTTAATATTCATTCAAATGAGATTTTTGTGTAATTTGCTCAACGGTGTTGTTTGCTCTAATGTTTCTATTATGGAGCCTTACGAACTTGTCACCTTATGGCTAATGCTCTCTTTTTAATTTGCAATTAAATTCATTTGCTTTGGTTGATTATCTCCCAGCCTTTACTGACTATCCTAAATTCTTCGAAAATCTAAACCCAAAAATAGACCACATTCTCTCTTCTTCTAATTTCTCTGAAATCATCATTTTAGGTAATATCGACGTTCAACACTAACTATAGATTTTTTTTAGTACTTAAGTTACAGCCGGTGAACTTGCCTTCCATATTTTCATCCAGAATTGGAGTTAAACTCAATATTCGTAAGCTTTTCTTAGCTTTTAATCCTTCTCCTTATACTTTATATTATTTTCTTCACTGGGTTCCCTTGATCACTTTTTCATCTCTTTACTCAGTTCACTTTTTTCAAGTGTTCGGTACTTCAGTTATGCAAACTGGTCGGTTATCCGGTAGAACATCTTTTATTTCCCTTTGAATGGTTATTGCTTCGGCAGGAGGGATCCCTTTGAAAGATTAGAGTTCATAACTGATGTGATTTTATGTGATATAGAGGTTTATACTCCATATTATTTCCATTCAACTAAAATTAACAAACTTTGAATTAGCTATCCTTATCCTAGAGCAATTCACCGTTTGAAAAAAACTGTTGCATAAATTTCTGAAGTTTGATGTTGAAGGTAATTTTTGAAAGCTGTGTCCGTGTGGTGAATAGCACAAGGCCAAGAAGATTTTATCCAAGATTTGTTAACTTTAGTCAAAAGAAAAGAATATTTAATGGAATATGGAATATGCCAGATAGAATTACCTCCGTTATGAACTCTACGCTATCAGAGGGACCCCCCCGCCGAAGCAATAACCAATAAAAGGGAAATAAAAGAAGTTTGTCCTGAAGACTGGCCAGCTTAGGAACTGAAATGCCAAACACTTGAAATAAATAGAGATGAGAAAGTGATCAGAGGAACGCAGAGGAGGAAATAGTTTAACAGTATATGGAGAAAGTCACGAATATTTGGTTCTACTGCAAGACAATCAATGAATGATACGGGTATGGAATTGCATCATCCTCTCCAAGTTATTCTGGATATAAAAAGGGAAGGTATTTTCACCGGTTGTATCTTAATAATCAGAAAGAGGCTATAGATAGTGGTGACTGGTGAGTATTAAAATCACTAGAGATAATGTCAGAGAAAAGACAAGATGAAAGAATGCTATTTATTACGGAATTTAGATAGTTGAAAACTTTATAATAATCAGTAGGGTTAAAATATAAGCAACCAAACAACCAAAGCAAATGCATTTAGTTGTAAATCAAAACGAAAACATTAGTCACATGGTAGAAAATTAGTAAGACTTCAAATTAGAAACATTAGAATAAACAACGTCGGTGAGAACATTTGCACAACATCCTCTTTTGACTCAAGAATTAGGATAGAGATAATAGAAGGAAACAGAGAGAGATTTGTCAAGTGCCTGAGCTTAAGTGCCAAGTACCTGAGCTTAAGTATCAAGAGCCTGAGCTTAAGTACTAAGTGCCTGAGCTTAAGTACCAAGAGCCTGAGCTTAAGTACTAAGTGCCTGAGCTTAAGTGCCAAGTGCCTGAGCTTAGGTATTTAGTGAATAAGCTTAAGTGCCAAGCGCCTAAGCTTAAGTGTCAAGTGCCTGAGTGTGGTCTAAAGGAAGAGAGGTAATATTCTACAAAGTGAATATTAGAATAAATACTGCGAATGCTGCAGAAATTAATTAAAATATGTCGTGCACCAGAAAGAGAGAGAGAGAGAGAGAGAGAGAGAGAGAGAGAGAGAGAGAGAGAGAGAGAGAGAGAGAGAGAGAGAGAGAGAGAGAGAGAGAGAGAGAGAGAGAGAGAGAGAGAGAGGTTGCTGTGAAGTCTTGGTGGCACTAACCCAATCATCGGAGGTAACCAACTCCCAAATAATGATGGCTATGAGTGTACTAATTGCATTTCTTGGATGCAGCCCCTCCATGCATCCAAGAAAAAGAATTATACTTTACTATTTTATAAGTTATTTAAAAGAATATATTTGATTGAGCACTTTTAAACCTGTAGGGATATGTGAATATGGGGTTGAGTGGTGGAAGTGCCAAGCTAAGCAAATTCACCAGGTCCTGCAATGTATGGTCGAAAGTACACTAAGGATGGTGAAGCACGAAAAAGATGAACCAATATGGAACGTTGTGTAGAGAAATATTCAAGCCCAACTTGACATTCCGTTGTGTAAATCCAATGGAGAGTACCTTCATCAATTCGAACGACATATATGTCGTTCCAAAACTAAGGTAAATCTAAAGCAAACGTATAGTAATAACTACCTTATTCATAATATCCCCAAAATTAATCAAACAATCGAATAGTAGAAAAATTAATAGTATAATTTGTATTATTTTATACATCCGCAGCACAAACATTTTAAGAGTGCGGATGCGATGCGGATGACAACGAGGATAGAAATTTATAACTCGGAACCGCCAAACACACAGCACACATTATACTAATAACGCGGAAGCGATTGTGAAAAATGTCAATTTTATGTGTATGTTTCCTTATCCTCATTACTATCTTATATACTGTACTTAATTAATACCTACCAGGCTTAACTGTAATAGACAGGTGAGAATTCTTTCAAAGAAGCTTACCAAGATCGTCAGCAAAAATAAAAATGATATGAGGGTCGATTTGCATTGTATTCTCACTGAAGAAACCTTTCCAAAAAATTTTAGTCCAAAAAGGCAAGTCGTGAAAAATGGCAATTCGATGAAGATTTTCATTTTTAAAACTTCCAATTAAAAGATATTCATCTAATTAAACTGAAATTACGGATAGATATTTGAATAACAAGTAGAGACAGAAAAGGGAATGACTGGACCAAATAGAAAACACGATTACCAGACACAATAGTCAAGAGTATAAAAAAAAGAAATAGATCTGAAGGTGGGCTAAGCATACAGTTAGATGGAATGAAGACAGATGGACTAAGGTGATATTAAATTTGGGTCCATTAAATCTGAAACTCATAAAGGAAAAGAACTGTGTCAGAGGAGAGAGAGAGAGAGAGAGAAGAGATGAGAGAGAAGAGAGTAGCGAGATATGAATAAGAACAGAAAGAGAGGAAGAGAAAAGGGAGAGAGAGAGAGAAATGAGAACGAGAGAGAGAGAGAGAGAGAGAGAGAGAGAGAGAGAGAGAAGAGAGAGAGAGAGAGAGAGAGAGAAGAGAGAGAGAGAGAGAGATGAAATTAGAGCGACTGCAAAGTAAATTTATTAAATAAAAGAAATAAGTAAATTGGAATTATCTAGATAACTCTAAAATCGTAAATATATATATATTATATATATACTATATATATATATATATA
>JABUQX010068385.1:0-35000 GCA_015478945.1 Trachelipus rathkii | reverse complement strand
AATCATTTGTTTCAATGTAAAGATTTGATCCACACATCCTCTACCACTCCTAAACGCACCTTTGTTCTTCACCAATCAGACCTTCAGTCACTCGACGCACTCTTTCGACCAAAATACCAGCCAGCATATACCTTCCTACAACACTCAATGCAAACTTATTCCCCTATAATTTCACAGTTCCCCTTATTCCCTTACCCTTATATATGGGTACTATTACTGCTATCCTCCAATCCCTTCGGAACTATACCCTCTATAAACGCTTTATTACACAACTTCCAAATCCAATCAATCACCATCTCTCCTCCGTTCTTGATCATTTCACCAGTAATTTCATCTATACCTGCAGATTTACCATTCAACTTTTCACTCTACCCATTACCTCCTCCTTACTAATAACCTCATCCCCAAAATACCTATTCCTTCCTGCACCATCAAACCCACACACATTCACTATCACCTCTTCATTACTGTTAATATTGTGCAGATTCTCGAAGTGTTCTTTCCACACTCCTCTCACACCCATTTCATCAGTTACAAAAGCACCATCCCTATTCATTATTCTAAGCAGATTCCCTTTATTCTCATTCTTAACCTTTCGCGCTTCCTTCCAGAAGAGCTCCTATTCCCTTGTCCCTATCTATCCTCCTTCCAAACTGTTCATTTACCCTTTTTTGTTCTCTCCTACGTATACACCTTTAGTATTTCTTTTTTTCCTCCTTATATATAATTCCAAGCATCTTTCTTTGAGTCTTCTCATCATTTGCTTTTAGTAATATTCAACTAGCTTCTTTTTTACTCTTAACCGCTTTCATCACTCTTCATTCCACCATTCACTGTTACCATTCTTACTTCCTACTTTAGCACATCCACATACTTCCTTTGTACTACTAATTGCTTCCTTCATTTGCCCCCAGATTTGTTTAGTATCAACTTGTTCACATTCAACCGTTTTACTAGCGAGCGCTCTTACATACTTATCCTTATTATCTTGCTCACTTAACTTCTCACTCTTAATTTTACCTACTTCCTTTCGTATCACCTTCCTCCATCCAAGACCCCACTAACTTAATTTTACATTACATATATATATATATATATATATATATATATATATATATATATATATATATATATATATATATTATTATTATATATATATATATATATATATATATATATATATATATATATATATATATATATATATATATATATATATATATATATATATATATATATATATATATATATATAGTATATATATATATATATATATATATATATATATATATATATATATATATATATATATATATATATATATATATATATATATATATATATATATATATATATATATATATATATATATATATATATATATACATATATATATATATATATATATATATATATATATAGTTATATATATATATATATATATATATATATATATATATATATATATATATATATATATATATATATATATATATATATATATATATATATATATATAAAATACTTATTGTTATTATTACCATTGCAGGACCATCATCATCAGAATCTCCAAAACGAATTGCTAAATTTGAAACTGCTTGAGCCACTGACTCAACTTTCATATCTTCATTGTAAATAAACCAATGGTTGGCACACTCCACTCGGGCGTGGTCCACTAGTGTCCGTGAATCTGCTACTAGTCCAGATACTCCACAAGCAATAATAATACTAATAAATACATACATACATAATAACGACTAAATACGGGCTAATTTACTTACTTTTTTTTTTATCATTATGCCTTTAAACCAGAGTTATTTTTCTGCTTTTAGCAAGGGAGAAAAATTAATGTATTTAGATCTTAAATCATAAGTGAATAAGGTTTAAATTTAGTTTTTTTTTTTTACATAACGCTTTTATTTATATCTACACATTTTAGTTTTATATATATATATATATATATATATATATATATATATATATATATATATATATATATATATATATATATATATATATATATATATATATATATAGATATATATATATATATATATATATATATATATATATATATATATATATATACCTATATATATATATTTTATATATATATAAATATTTTTTTATATATATATATATATATATATATATATATATATATATATATATATATATATATATATATATATATATATATATATATATATATATATATATATATATATATATATATATATATATATATATATATATATATATATATATATATATATTTTCTACCTTCTCACCCCTGACCAGCCCATCGTGGGAGGGGGGATACCGCGTCCAAATACCCCGCCGACGCAACCTGCCTCCTCCAGAGATATTCTAGGGATGAAATGTTCCAGATTGTTCTGGGTTGAGAGTTAGACAGGAGAGAAAAAGTGAGATGTGTCCTCCGGGCCCTGGTTACAATTTTGAAAGATGTTTGTGGTGGTTTGGTTAAGGTTGAATCTGTGTTTGTAATATTGTAAGTTAGGGTGGTGGCCGCATCTTAACTTTGCCAAGATGACTGACTGGTTCTTGGTGGTGAATTGAATTCTGGTGCTATTTCTGGTGAGTGTTTGTTTAAAACGTTGTTTGGTGGTCTGCGTCTTAAGTAGTTTTCCATTAGTGTTGTGTGGATTTGTTTTGTGTATGATGTGCTGTTTGGTTGAGGTGGAATATTGTTCAGAATTTGTTTGTAATATAGAGCAGGTGAAGGAGGTTGATTGAGTCCGTTGTGGGTGGGGTTAGAGAGGGCAATGAGGCATGGGTGTTGGGGTGTTTGCATTTTTTAAAAGAATTGTGTGCCTATCATGTCCAGGTGTGTGTGTCAATGGGTAGTATTTTGGTTTCTTCGTGTACGTGTTGTTGTGGTGTTATTGATGTGCATCCAGTTGTGATTCTTAGTGCTTTGTTTTGTGTCATTTGGAGTTGTCTTTAAGCTATTGTTAGTCAGTTGGAGAGGCATAGTTTAGAATCAGACGAATGTATTGTTTGTATATGGTGGTGGATGTCTGTTGATTGTGATGTCTGTGCCAACGATGGTTCTTAATATGTTCAGTTTACTTAAGTTTGCAGATGAAATTATGTTGTCTGTGTTTTGTGAAGGTGAGATTGTGGTGGTTCGGCTATTTAGTTTTTTTCTTTTGTCTCATAATTGTTTTTTTCTCTTTTTTTTTTTAGGTTTGCATTGTATTGTACGAGATGTGTTTTTGTGGAACTTTGTCATTTTCTGGTAGATGTGGGATCTGTCTTTAATGTTCTTTGGATTCTAGTATTGGTGTGATACTTACAAGGTGACGGTTCTTGAGGTCTATTTGGAATTGGGATTAGGAAGAGAAAAAAAAACTGGCTACTGCCGTTAGCCAGGTAGCTATAAAATTGTTGGTTTTGTTATTTTTTTATTATTTGTTTTTTTTCATTATTAATTTAAAATTATATTTTATTCAATTTCATTTAATTTATTATTATTAAAGTTTTCATTATTTCATTATTATTTGATTGTTTTCAAATCTTTGAGTTAAATGAATTTACTAAATTATATATTTACTTCAATTTGGAAATTTTATAGTTTTTGTTGAAGCATTATTATTATTATTATTAATTATTATTTAATTTATTACTTTCATAATTTCTTATTCAATATATTTATTGTTAATGTTGGGATGTTTTGTTTTTTGTATCTTTTCAGTTTTTTTGGTGGTCTACGTTTCTCGAGCCTGATTATTTTGGAGCTACATTTTTGCGGAATTGGATCGATTGGAATTGGATTTATGGAACAGAGAATTAGGGTTTCCATTTTTTTCGGATGGTTTAATCTAGTAGCACTTTGAAATCGGAAAGTAAAATTGGGAACTAAAGAACAAATTGAGAACCATTAAAAAATTAAAAAAGAACTAAGAGATTGAACAAAATAAAACTGAAAAGAAAAATTACACCAAAAGATATTGTAAGTGGAAAATAAAATTAAATTAGAAAAGCACTTTTTATAAATGTGAAAAAAAAAAAACGTTTGAAAACTTTAGAAAAACATTTTTGAAAACATTAAGAAAAACATTTTTGAAAAAGAAAACATTTTGAAATTTTTTGAAAAACATTGTGAAAATTTAAAAAACAAAAACAATATATGATATATATATATATAAAGAAAAACATTCGGGAAATTCAAAATTAAAATTACCCATTTCTTTCTCATATATCAAAATATTTTACATGACATTTTTTTATAATATTTTTTATATATGTCTATAATTGGTATGTGGTGTAGGGTGTAGGGTTGGTTAATACCGTATAAGGTAGAGTGTTGTGGTGTATGGTAGTGGGACTAGGATATATTAATTTTTAAGTGGTATCGGATACTGATTATAGTGCGGATAATTTATAAGTTTAAGGAAAATTTGTATAAGATAATATTTGTAAAATCGGTGTTGGTTTCTTATAATAAATTTAAGGTGTATGATTTTTT
This sequence comes from Trachelipus rathkii, assembly GCA_015478945.1. Classification (NCBI taxonomy): domain Eukaryota; kingdom Metazoa; phylum Arthropoda; class Malacostraca; order Isopoda; family Trachelipodidae; genus Trachelipus; species Trachelipus rathkii. The sequence goes on along the minus strand of JABUQX010068385.1, from coordinate 30,508 downwards.
TTATAACCCCTTTATCTGTCCTGGAAGGCAGTCCCACTCTCTTTTGAATCAACTATTGTAGGTCAGGTTTTTATTTTATTGGTAAAATCCGCTACAAGATGAGTGTCAACTGTTACTCCAAGGATTTTGGGAGTTTTGTTGAAGGGTATGGCAATGTTTTTTAAGTAGACTTGAGGGTGTGTGGTGTCAAGTTAGCGATCGGTGTTGATTAAAGTAATTGACGATTTGTTTAGTGAGGCAGAGAACAGAGATTCTGCTTTCTGCTGGCCATGTTTGAAGTTGGTTGATGTATAGATGCGTCAGGTTTGTGGCCATGTTTAGGTTCTGGTGTGTAGTGGCTATGGTGATGTCATCTGCATAGGTTCTTATGATTGTGTGGTCTGGTTGTGGGAGATTAGCCATGAATAGGTTCAATTGTGTGGGAACAGTATTGCGCCTTGGGGTAATCCGTTACTGATGTTTACTGTTCTGGATTTTGCATTGTTTGTTTGTATTTGTACTGTTCTTCCTGATAGGAAATTGGAAATCCATTTCTTTAGGTTAGTGGGGATGTTAGATTTTGTTATTTTGTGAATCAAGTTATGTTTAGGTACTGTATCAAATGTTTTGTTGATGCCGATCGTTATGATTATTATTTTGTGAATGGGTTTTGAGTTTAGGCTATTTATTGTGGGTTGAATGATATATATATATATATATTTATATATATATATATATATATTAGTTATATATATATATAGAAAGGTTAGATATATATATATATATATATATATATATATATATATATATATATATATATATATATATATATATATATATATATATATATATATATATATATATATATATATATATATATATATAAATATATACCGTATATATATATATATATATATATATATATATATATATATATATATATATACATTTTTTTACACTTCTCCCCACATATATATATATATATATATATATATATATATGATGATAAAGAGTATATATATATATATATATATATATATATATATATATATATATATATATATATATATATATATATATATATATATATATATATATATATATATATATATATATACAACACTTTGTTGACCCTGCTCCCCTCATACAAGAAATTGGCTACCCTGAAATTTTGTGCCACCACAGCAGGGCACGGCCAGAGATCCATTAGAAAAAGTATGTTGAAGTTGTGTCTGATGTTCATTAAGTCACGGCAGTCTAGCAAGACAGGTCCTGAGTGATCATTAGTCTAGAAAAAACATCCTTGATAGTGGAGGGATTGTGACCAGAGCGAAAATGGGGCAGCATTACGCGGGTTTGTGGGCCAAAGTTTACTGTCTAGGGATATTTTGGATGGACGCGTTTGTAGTATGGAGATATTTGGACATGCAGAGATTGTGCTTAGAGTTAATTGTGTGTGAAAGTGTTTAGTAATTGGAGTATCTGGTGGTAGGAAGCATGTTGTTAATGTTAGAAAAGTACCATATAGTGGGTGATTTTTTTGCTGCTAGGTGCGAGGGGTTGTAATATTTGATGCAAGGGGTGATGTATTGAGAGTGATGAACTGTAAAATTGATAGCCTTCAAGATGGGCTATTGAAAGTAGAATTTTTGTTTCAGTTAGTAGACGATGGATGGATGTAGAGGGAAAGTAGCCTGTTATTATCCTGAGCTTTACTTTCCACAGTTTTGAATTTCTGAATATTGAATTGTAATATTGTGGGAGCCCAGGCAGGTGATTCATAAATTAGGAAGGAGTACATGTATTGTCTGTATACTACTGTGAGTTTCTTTATTTTGGACAAGGCTTGTTCCAGTTAGTATTTTCAGTACATTTAATTTGTGTATGATTCTTGAAGTGATATTGTTGATGTGGGGTGAGTCTGGGGTAAGCAAGGTAAAAGTCTATTTTTGAGGTGATGTAGTCATTCTGTTCGCTGTTAGCCATTGATCTAGTTGGTTTATATGCTGTTGCAGATCTCTGCATGCTATAATTCTATATAGATTTTTTAAGCTGTGATTGCTAGATCATCAGCATAACTATTAGTTTTTATGGAAGGGGAAATGGGATGAAGGTCATGCATAAATAGATTAAAGAGTGTATTTAAAAGAATGACTCCCTAGGGGGACTCCATTATATAATTTGCACGAACAGGAATAGTGTCCTTGGATGACTAGCTGTGTGACTGGATAGGAAATTTGCTACTATTTTTTATTATTATTATTTGATGGTTGTGTCCATTGTGGCGTCTGGTGCAGAAGGCTGCTAGCACCACTGAGGAATCCTAAGCAGCTTCTGGGAAGAAACGCCACTTTATAGTGACAACGCTCACTCTCTTCAACATCTAATAATAAATAATCTTCTATTGAAGGTGGTTATTCAAGACCAGTAAATAACCCCTTTAAATTGGTGACCACCTGAAGTGACCATGAACATCCATTAAATGTGATTCCGAACACCCATCAAGTCACCAAACAACCATCAAATCAAGTTTCTTATGTTGGGCGCTCCTCTGTTCGGTCATCCCAGCTGCCTGTACCGTATTTCAAGCTTCTGCAGGTGCAGACCAACTTCTCGTAAGAGTACAAAGTGGTCGAAGCCTTCTCGACGACCTTAATGTGTGCACACCTAGCTCTCACCTGACAGCTACACGCTACTACCCGACGTCCTTCCAGGTCAAGAGGGCGGAATATGCTCGTTGGGGGGGGGGGGATTCTGTGTCGTCTGGTGCAGGAGGCTGCTAGCACCACTGAGGAATCCTAAGCAGGTTACGGGAAGAAACGCCACTTTATCGTGACAACGCTCACTCTCTTCAACATTAATAATAATCTTCTATTGAAGGTGGTTATTCAAAACCAGAAAATAACCCCTTCACTGTGTTTAATTAAGACTTTGTGTATTAAAAGGTGATGAGGGACTGTATCAGTTGCTGAGTACATTGAGGTGTTGAAACCTGTGAGAATGTGTTGGGTTAGATTGGTTATTAGAGTGATGGTAAGAGTGCTTTTGTCGAAAACCATGTTGAGTCTCATAGAGGTATAAAGGGGGAAAATCTAAGGAGGATTAATTTTCCAAATATTTTGAAAGTAATGATATAGGTCTGTATGAAGCTGGGATATTAGGTGGTTTGCTTGGTTTTAACTTAGCGACGCGGAGTCCAGTGTTCGAATCCCAATGATGGAGAGTAAAATCTCCTTTGACTCTTAATATTAAATGTGTGATGCTTCCATAAATGTGGTAAAGTGTCAGTTTGTCATGCAACATTAAATGTGTGTTAGAGCTGAGAGCATTGTTTCTTAGGTGTTAGTGAAATATTTAATATAAGGTCAAGCCTTACTGCTTGTGAGTTTTTAAGGTTTTTAATAGTGTTCAATATTTTTAAGCTGTTTAATTATTTACCTTTTAGTGGGGATTGTGGGTATGACTAATTTTTGAATAGTGTGACAAGTATATTACATTGATTTCTGGGCTAGGAATTTTGTTGCTTTATTTACAGATGGTTTCGTGGGTTGGCGGTGGGTGGTTGTGTGTGTGAGGTGTAGATTTATTTTATTGTATGGAATATTTTAGTGGTGTTGGTTTAGTGATGCCGATTCTTTTTCTGAGTTAAGTTGATTAGATTTGTTTATTCTATTGTTGAGGTCAATAATTTTGTTTTAATTAGTTTTTATTCAGTTACCGGTATCTGTTATATCTGGAGGAGTTTCTTTATTTAATGAGGTTTCAATTTCTAGTGAAAATTTGGGATTGAATCATTTGCAGTGACCACGTGGGATGAATTCTTTAGATGCTTTTAGAATTATTTTATTGAAGTGTTGTATTGCTTTGTTAAGAGAGGTAAAGTCAGCTATTTGAAAGGAGTGTAAATCTAGTTTCATGAGGTCTGTATAGGCTTGACAGTTTGCTTTCCATGTAGTTCATGTTTTTTCTGTTTTGTTTTTTTAAAAGATGTATATGCAGGGTGATTATGTTAAATTGTGATTAGTATTGGAATATGATCTGAGGAGAGAGTATGAAAATTTAACGTTGTGTTGCTTTGAATTTGGGGGAAGGAGGAGATGTCCCGGGAATGTGGGGTTCTGGTTATGTTGAAAAGGTCGGCAAGTAGGTTGATTTTTGGTTGGTGAGGATACTGAGTTAATGTAAGTTGTCTGTAAGTGCATCATCTCTTGGTGTGTGTGTGTGTGTTAAGCAATGTAAGGTTATGCACATTGGTCCGCAGATATTAAGTTGTTACACTGTGCAAAGGGGGACAGGGTAAGGAACATAACCTTATGGGCAGTGTTGGGATGTAGATGGAAAGATATACATAACTATTTTTTTCCTTTTTCTGCTAACTTGAATTTCTATTGATTAGTAGGTGGAAATTTTGTCATTGTTCACGAAGAGTTGTGTGTGATTTTGGGGGTTTCAGAATTGACTATTTTTACCTATGTGTGGTAAGGTTATGTTTGGGCGGATTCGTGTCTGTCTTAGGGTTGTGTACTTAAGAAACTCAGGAAGAGAAGGGTTTTGGGCGAGGTTGGATTCCTGAATAAGTGCTATGTACAAGTTGTATTTGGTTAGGGTGTGGTGCAGTTCTTTATGTTTAGTTTTTTATACCATTAATATTTAATTGAAGCAAGTTGATTGAGTTATGGGGATGGGGGTATATGGGTTTGTGTGTGAGTTTAAGCATAAGTGGCAAGACCATTTTGGGGAATACAGATAAGAGGTTTGAAGGTTGGTGCATTTTTTAAATACCAAAGTTGAGGATGCTGCACAATACAGAGGTTTGTCCTCCACTGAATGGTCTATTGCATTTTTGGCAGATATATGCTCAGGGGTCAGGAATTAATCCAATATCTTCAGCTAATAGGAGAAGTTGGGAGGGTACACCAGATTTCCACACACCAAATTAAAAAGGGTGGAGAAATAAAGTAAATGGAAATCCCTAAGCCCAGACGATGCTGGGGATGATAATCCCGATTATATATACTGGTGTATATATATATATATATATATATATATATATATATATATATATATATATATATATATATATATATTTTCTTTTTTATATTTAAATATATATAGATAAAATATATATATATATATATATATATATATATATATATATATATATATATATATATATATATATATATATATATATATATATATATATATATATATATATATATAGGCCACTGCTCTTTATGATGCAATTCTAAAAATTGAGAAATAAAATCTTTCCATCAAATTACTGTAACTATGTAAGTCCAGCTAAATAAATTTTTTACACATGATAAAGTTTCTCCCTATCACACAACAGTATCAAGATGCGCAAGGATCAAAAACTGAATAAATATTTTCTATTCTCTTAATCACTTCCTTTACTCCTAAGACTTTATCAAAGCATTAAACGCTAATGAAACAAAATTTTAAGCATCACTAACCTACATGTTTATCAATTTCAACAATTTTTTCTAAAGTTGAAGGAATCATGAGGGTAGAAGTTATTCTTTTTTCTACAGCTAGAACAACACCTTCATTTGTCTGAATCCCAATAACAGTAGAGCCTAGTTTGATTGCTTCTATTGCGTATTCAACCTGAAATAGTAATAGTAATTAAAAGAAAAATAAATTAAAAAAACAATGGAAGGGTCAAAAAACAAAGATTGCAATAAAATATTGAAATAAAATTCAATTAACTGTTTAGTAATTTTTAACTTAAATGAAATTTGGAGATTTTTCATAATTTTTTAAATTAAGCTATATTTTATTAATTTTTGGTTTTGTACATTTAGTCTAAACTCAAAATATCAATTTATTTTTACATTACACTTTTGATAAAAAAAATAAAATAGCAATTAAAGTAATAAGGATATTCAGTATAACATTGCTAATAATCAGCTTTGGCCAATTATTTTTAGATTCAGCTTCAGTTTTGGTAATTTGAAGAATTAATCAGCATACTGAAACTTCAACCAAAGCTTCAGTACTTCCCTTTGATCAACCACTGATGTATTCTATCGCGTGTTTACTTTTTAAAACATTATTATTTGTAAATAGGTTCTTGTATCAACCAAGTGTGTTTTCTACATTAGCTTCAAATGATGTAAACATATTCCATCTTTCTCTAGCATCAAAATAACTATATATTTGCTATTTCATTCTTCTATTTTTTAAATTTTCACTACATTTTTTCATTACATTTCTACTAAATCTCATTATTTTCATAATTTTTTTATTTTATTTTACCTTCTTGTCATTTCTTTTTCATTATTTAATAGTTTTTAACCCTGCTCAGGTAGCCGAGGGTAAAAATTACCAATGCCTAGAGCAATTTTTTTGTTTTTTCCTTTTAAATTCATTACGTCATGAGATATGGGGGTGAAATTGGAGAATTGGGGGAGTTAGGGGGTAATAGATATTGCTGTCACATAAAATCCACCTTAGCTGCACTGTGGGCTCCGTGGGGGGAAGTTTGTGGTAGAATTTACCAACGTCTACCGTTTATGTTTTTCTCTGTGGTATATATTACCGACGGATACCCTTTATGTCTGTTTAGTTTAGTGCAGTTTATAGTGTTGGCCGACGCACCGGGTGCGGTGCGGTGCGTGGTGCGCTTATTTTGATGCGGTACGGTGCGGTATGGTGCGGTGCGGTGCAGTACATAATTTCAGTGACCCGGTGCGGTGCGATTTTAAATTATAGAGGTGATGTGCGGTGCGAAACGCAATGCGCATCGAAACATAGAGGTGTGGTGCGGTGCGGTGCGGTGACAAAAATAATCTTTTTAGGTGCGGTGCGTGGTGTGCTTATTCTAGTGCGGTGTGGCGTGACAAAAATAATTTTTGAGGTGCGGTGCGTGGTGAACTAACTCTAGTGCTTTGCATACTCTAATGCTGTGCGGTACCCAAAATTCCGGTTCTCAACCAACTATATATATATATATATATATATATATATATATATATATATATATATATATATATATATATATATATATATATATATATATATATATATATATATACCGGTATATATATATATATATATATATATATATATATATATATATATATATATATATATATATATATATATATATATATATATATATATATATATATATATATATATATATATATATATATATATACTGGTACATATATATATATATATATATATATATATATATATATATATATATATATATATATATATATATATATATATATATATATATATATATATATATATATATATATATATATATATATATATATATATATATATATATATATATATATATATATATATATATATATATATGTCTAATTTATATTTGGAAGGGAATTCTCTTTTTGAATCCTCAGACAGTGAAAGTGAGGATGACGTGGAATATGACTCTGTAGAGAGTGATGGATTTGTTAGTAAAATAGCGGAATGTTTTGGAAATATGAATATGAACAAAAGGAAAAGAGAGTTAGTTCTTACTCCAAGAAAAATTAGAAATATGGTTGAGATTGATGACGATGAGGATTGTGCAAGTACCTCGTCACTTCATAGGTTGTTTGATCCTGCAACCCCTTCAAATGAAAATGTGTCGACTGCCTTATCAGAAACACCTAAATCTGAAAATTTGAAAACTGATCCATCTGTAACTTCACCTTGTGTCCCCTCTTCAATTTCCAAGTTTGTCAACTATGACATTAGCAACACAACCTTGTCTATCTACTTCATCAACACTTCAGTGTTCTACCTCTACAAGTGCACATATACTCACCATCCCATCAACTCCACCATGTTCTCCCCCGACATCATGTATCCACCGAGGAAGAACTGAAGAACTTATTTCTCTATACACCAATTCAGAAAGAAATGTGACAGGTGATAATTGGTTCACCTCAGATTCACGACATTGTGAGAGAAGATCATTATATATATATATATATATATATATATATATATATATATATATATATATATATATATATATATATATATATATATATATATATATATATATATATATATATATATATATATATATATATATATATATACCTTAAATGCACATATTTTGCATATGTAGATAGAAATATTTCATTTTTACATAAAAAAATTAGAGCTCACTTTCATTTGATTTCTTGGAGGCAATAGAGTCATAAATGGCGATGTGGATGAAAATATCGATGATTCTACACATTTTTTGTTTATTTGCATAAAAATTTTAATTAAAAAAAAGTTTTATGTTTTTTTTATTATATATTCAAAAAATATGGTGTTTTTTGGGGTGTTTCTTTAAAAAAAAGTAACATTGTGTTTTTATAAAAGGTTTTAAAAAAAATTTTTTTTGCATGAAAGTTTGTCTCAGTCATCCCTTTGAAGATGTATGCATCAAATATAATCAAACAATAACCTAGTTTATCGAAATAAAGGTTTAAATAAGGTTAAGTAAGCCGTGAAAAATTTGACCAACATCTACCAACTATGTGATTTTTAAAGAGGGCTACCTGAGCAGGGTTAATCTATCTTACCATCCTGTATCCTGGTAATTCAGACATGCTATTTCTGATAGCATGACGACAATGTTCTACTTTGACTATCATCCCATTAACTCCAATGACTGGTTGATTTTCTAAACTCTTTACTCTCACACATAAAGCCATCCTTTAACAATACATCATCTAGAAACAATGCCATTTTATTTACTTCTTCACAGACTTCTATATTCTGTAACTAGATTCATATTCTATTAATTCCTAACTATATCGCTTTACCGATTAATGAAAAATTTTCCTTCATTACTTGTAATTAAATAACATTTTGCTATAGATAGTGATGAATCAGAAAGTGATATTGAAAGCCAAAATATCAAGATTTAATCTTCAGCCAGAGAATGAAATTTTTTGTTTTCCTTTAATTTTTACTTGCCCTATTATATATATATATATATATATATATATATATATATATATCTTATAATATATATATATATATATATATATAAAAATATATTATATATTTCTTTATTTTTATATTTACTTATATATATATATATATATATATATATATATATATATATATATATATATAATTAGTAATCACTCAAATTATATATACTATTTATCTTAACTTATGTTTTTCTAAAATATAATTTGAAAATTAAAGAGGGCGATACTTGTAAAGCTGAAAGTCTTTTGCATATTTCTGGGATAGGTTGACCATATTACAAAGGTCTTGAAAACCCAGGAGTTTTACGCTCATTTCAGGAAAAAAAAATGTATCCATCTATCAAACAGGAATGTTTTATGTATTCTACCACATATAGCCAACTGCCTTACAATTACAGTAGCTAAGAGAGATCACTGATCAAATACACAAATTTCTTCTGCTTGTTTTATAAAGAGGTCCTCCTTAAGACTGTCTTATATTCCTTTCAATTCAGGTGTCTTCCTTAGTGGCGGACACTTGAACTTTTCAATGTATCCTAAACTGCACTTCCACTTGTTGACACATACTAAGCAGGTTTCATAAAAATTCTCAACTCCTTCAAAATTTTTATCTCATTAATTTCTCCTGAATCTACTAACATTAAAGGTTGCTTTTTTCGACATCATTAATTACTACTTAAAAACGGGACCAAATTGACACGATAATAAAAAGTATTAAAGTTTAATTTATATTTTACACTAATACTGTACAGCTAGCTGCTGGTACTTATTCCATATTATATATATATATATATATATATATATATATATATATATATATATATATATATATATATATATATATATATATATATATATATATATATATAAATATTAATTATTTAATACCTTTTTCAGAAAGAGATTATAGAATAAAATTTATTGATAATTTATTTTTGTAATTAATATTAAATATTAAACAATAGAAGATATAAAAAGAATTAAAATATTAAAAAATAAAGAATCCTATATTAAAGAGAAGAAAAATAAACATCAAAATGAATAAAACAACAAAGAATAAGAATAAGAAAATTTATAAGAAGAATTGATGTACATTATAAAATAATGAAATAGTAAAATAATAAAGAAGAAATAACAAAAGGAAAATACAGAAATAACTTTAAAAGAAGATTGAAAGACTAATCTACAACATCTATTTAATAAGGTAATTTTTTATTTTTAACATTTAATCATTTTATCAATAAATTATTTTTGTATACTAAACAAAACAAAATGCCAAAAGAAGAAACAACAAAAGAGGTTTTATCAATAACAATGGATAAATTGACTAACATGATAAAGGTCAAAGGATAGTAGAAAGTAAAAAAAAAAAAAAAAAGAAATAACTGAAGAGAGAAAGATGAATTTAATAATAACCTAAATTTAGTGGAAAAAGAGAAGAATCTATTGAAGAATATTTATTTAAGTTAAAAGTACCATATGGAGAGAAGTATCTCAAGAAAAAGAAAAGACAAAAATAGCACAAATAATAAATAGGAGGTTTAGCAGATGAACCACTAGAAGTAATTATGTCTTTGGATGAAAAAGAATTATGGACAGAAAATGGATAATAAAAAATTATAAATACATTAAAAGAAAGATACTGTAGAAACAAAGAACAGGAAAGTCTTAAAGTACAAACAATACTAAATATGCAACAAATAAAAGGAGAATCCTTTAGAGCAGTGGTCTCCAAAGTGGGGTACGCGTACCCCGGGGGGTACGCAGAGTGATACTTGGGGTATGCCAAAGGGGTAGCCTCACGATCACCTTGCGAGTGTATGATCTTGTATCATGAGTACCAGAAATATGAAGGGATAAGAGAGGAGAGTAGAGGTTATATATATATATATATATATATATATATATATATATATATATATATATATATATATATATATATATAAGAGTATATATATATATATATATATATATATATATATATATATATATCAAATATATATAGCAGATATATATATATATATATATATATATATATATATATATATATATATATATATATATATATATATATATATATATATATATATATATATATATATATATATATATATATATATATATAAACCATGTGGGCAAATTATAATGCATCACCCGTAAAACAGTTTACCTTAAACCCCTCCATTAAAACAGAAAATAGCAAATTTTTGTCTTTAGATTAGTCCATCTCAACTGGTAAAAGGTAAGAGGGTTATAAATGTGTCCCATGCAACTAATTAGAAATTCAATGCACAATAATAAAGGAAAACCAAAAACATATGATGAATATTTATTAACTGCAACAATACATCTGGCCAAATGCTAATGAAAATGTTACAATATATCAATAAATAATAAAATCTCTCTCAATTCTCCAACTTCCGGTTATCTCCATTGATGAAACTATCTTGAGAAGCGTCTCCCGCTGATGCTGTTAAAGCGCTGCAAGTCCATGAGCGTGGATGGAGCATGGTTCACGCGCTCAACAAGCCTACCAACAAACCTGCAAACATGTTCAATGGGATCTTCATGTCCAGGCTCCACGCAGAAATGGCTGGGAGTCTGATCCCTACCTGTTGGAGGTACCGTTGGACGACCTGTGCAGGTGCTGTGGCGGTCATGGAGGTAACAAAAATGAACTTCAATGAAGGACGAAAGGCACCATTACCTTGAGGATGTCTTCCGCATACCTTTCAACTGTTAGCGTTCCTCACGATATGCTGCAATGCCGTGCGAGCATTCAAAAAAAATGCCTACCCAATAACCATTGCAGAGTCACCTCCAAAAGGGAACCCTTGGGGAGATATTGCAGCAGAAAAGGTCACCCAACGCCTCCAAAGTTAAGCCGATGTCCATCTGGTCCTATGCAGTGAACCCGACCACCTGGGAGGCACCCAACCTCCACGCTTGTGAAAATGAAACAGAACCCGATGCTCCCTGATCAGGAGAGGGCTGATGGCAGACCTTGTAATACATAATGCACGTACGCACACACTGAAATATGGCTATGTCTGGACCTTCACGAGCCTGTGTTGTAGCTGCTGTATGCTTTGTTTCTTGAACAAACACGAAGAGCACTGACAGACGGAGGAATCTGTCATTCTCCTGACACGCCCCGGGCGACCCTGACCACATGTCGCCACGGTTAAGCGCTGTATCGCTGAAATCGACGAACAATTCGACTGGATCGCTTCCATTGTTTTAAACTGTTGCGCCGAGCCATCTGTCTCGAGAAGGGCCTTCGCTCGACAGTGATAACCCCCATGGCTTCGTCCCTCTTCTCTGAAAAAATCTTCCATTGTGACAGTCTTTGTCAAGCTACAACTTGCACCATAGGGTTTGTTTCGTTAGTTGGTTGGTGTCTTGCCATCTTGTTCTCCTATGCACTTTGTACATATATATATATATATATATATATGTATATATATATATATATATATTTTGTTAGTATATATATATATATATATATATATTGGTTAGTTATATATATATATATGTTACATATATATATGGTATATATATATATATATATACATATATATATATATATATATACTTTCGGGATTTGGTAATATGGTTATTTGTCTATTATGCCATTTAGTTCCATACACGGTGTAGTTACATACGGCATACACTCCAAAATTAGGTATGACCCAAATAAAATCAAACCCTAGCTCTAAATTTCCAAAAAATAGAGTTTACATTATATTTACAGGTGAGGCATTAAAGCTGTCGATATATATATAGAGAAAGTATATATATATATATATATATATATATATATATATATATATATATATATATATATATATATTACAGGCCTATAGGGGTACAACTTAGAATTATTTTCGTCTTAAGGGTACGCGATCAAAAAAGTTTGGAGACCGCTGCTTTAGAGAATATGTATCAAGATATGATAAGGCAAAAAGGGATTGTGAAAAACTTGATGATATTAAAATAAGTGAAAAAATACATTCATACCAATTGATCAGTAAATCAAATATGAAAGATATGGAAAGAAAGTTAATTATCAATAAGATTGAAGGAATTAAAACAAATATTTTCATAACTAAAGAATCAATTGTAAATATGACGGAATCTGTAGTTGAAGTAGTAGAAAAAGAAGAAACTAAAAAAGAAAATTTGTATAATGGTAATAAATTTTGTAACCTATGTAAATACAATAACCATAAAACTGAAGAATGCTACTGGAGAGAAGGAACATTTAATTTAAATAAATGTAATATTTGTAAACGTAATAACCATAAAACTGAAGATTGCTATTGGAATGAAAAATACAACAATGTGTTGGAAATGTAAAAAAGAAGGACTCATAATGAAAAATTGTATAGAAAATAAATAGATAGAAGAAAAAAATAATAAATCTATATATTTTATCCAAAGAAATAATGAAAAACAATATCATGAAAAAATGATAACCATTATTAATACAGAAAAAGAAAAAATAAGAGGATTAGAAAAAGGATTAGTAGAAAGAAAAATGAATAGAACATTTTTTAATAATAATGAAGAATATAATGACAATAAAGAAATTAAATATCAAGATGTAATGGCTATTATAGATACAGGAAGTATAGAGACAGTAATAGGAGAATTAGGATTAACAAAACTGATTAGTGGATTAACTGAATGAATTACAATATATTAAAGACACAAAATTTTAAAGATGGTTGTTTTGTATTTGGAAAAACAGAGTATAAAATATTAGAAGAAATATTATTGCCTTGTAAAATCAAAGGAAAGACTTTTGATCTAAAAATCAATGTAATAGAGGGTGACATACCTTTATTACTTGGTAAATCAGCTATGAAAAGAATGAAATTAAAGATTAATATTGAAGATGGAACTGTTGATATTTGTGATTTGAACCTACTGAAAGTGAAAACATTTGAGAATGAAGGAGGACATTCCTGCTTATTATTGAATAGAAAACAAAAGGAAACATGTTGGATTAGTCAATTTAAAGAAAATTCGATAAAAGAACACAATAGAAAAGAAAAATTGAAAAAACTACATAGAGAATTTGCACATTGTGGAATAGAAAAATTTAAAACAATAAAGAATGCTAATGAAAAACAAGTAAATGAAGAAGATTTTTGGAATAATGTAAGAAAAGAATTGTAGCAAATTGTAAGAGAATGCGAGTATAAAATATAAAAAACTCCCAAGACCAGTGGTAGACTTGCCATTAGAAAGTAAATTTAATGAAATAATTCAATTGGATGTTGGTGAATTTGAGAATAATAAATTTTTAGTGATAGTAGATCATGCAACAAGATATACACAGGCAGCATGGTTAAAAAATAAAACAAGTAAAGAAATTATAGAAAGGTTAGTTGAAAAATGAATTCTATATTTTGGGTCCTAATGGCATGGATGAGAATTTCAAAATGAAGATATGGAAACATTTACTACAAAAATTGATATCAAATTAACAAGTACAGCAGCAGAAAGCCCATGGAGTAATGGTTTATGTGAAAAGGTAGTAGGACTATGTGAAAAGTAGTAGGTTACTAGGATCATTTATTTAGAAGTTAAGACAGAAGAAATGATAGAAAGAATATGGCAATGGGCACTTTTGTAAGATGGAACTCAAATATTGGAATATGTCACCTAATTCAACTTGCTTTTGGAAAAGAAACATAGGAATAACCAAACTATAGGGATTGTGATAATGTAAATAAGTGAAAAGAGAGATACTGATGACATAATTAAAAAAAAAATAGGAAAACATTAAACATTAGAAAAAATAATATAGAAAATAAAGCTCAGAAAAAATTAAAACGTGCATAGAAGTTCAAATTCTTACAGAGAACATATGGTCAAAAAATATAAATATAGGTGAAGAAGTTATAACTACAAAGAACATGATAAAGAATGGTGAGGACCAGCTAAAATAATGTGTGTAGACGGAAAACCATCATAGTGAAAAATGGAGTACTTTAAGATCTGTATCGAAAAGTTCACTTCAACAAGGAATAGCAAAATGTAATTAGAATGATTTGATACAAGACTTGAGATAAAAGAAGATGAAAAGGTATGAATATGAAGAAGAAAGAAATGAAAAAAATATGAATAAATTAAATGAGAATGGTCAGTGATACAGAAGAAAGTAATCATGTTCAAATATTAGATATGGAATCTGATAATGAAAATGAAAATCAAAACAGAAGATGAGGAAAGAAGAAGAAATGACATCAATTGATGAATATGAAGAAATGTGTGAAATACTGGATTCAAATAGCGAATCTATTAAATTGAAATTAAAGAAAAAATAGAGAATATATTAAATTGTTTATGTTATTAGTTTTAGAGGTGCAAGGCAACAGTAAAAATATAATAAATGTCCAAACATACGCAATGTGAATTACAAATAGAATTATGATATAGATTTTAAAAGAACTTTGAAAAAAAAATATCATGAAATAGAAGTTAATTTAAAAGGAAACAAATTAGCATTGAAACAACGATGTAGGAAAGCGAGGAGATAATAGATGAAATAGATAATGAAGATGTAACGATAGGAGGTAAATCAGAGGTTATTCATAATCATTTCTAATGAAGGAAATTAAACAGCGTAAATGTACAGAGATAGAATTGGAAGGAAGAAACGATGAGTTTTAAGAAGTAACTTATTAAAGCGTGAAAGAGCAATTAATGTAAAATGGGAACATTGGTGAAATTATTGCAAAAACAAAAAAAAAATTAAAGCTCAGATTGTAGCTAAAGGATCATGAGACATTTGATGAATTAGCAGTCAGTCCTTGCACTCAGTCTGAAGAGCAAATTGAATAGCATTCTAAACATAGCTCAGGAAAAGAAATGGAAACAAAATTTTTACAGAAATTTCAGCAGCATTCTTACAAGGAGATATAATAACAAGAAAAGTATATCTAAAACCACCACCAGAATTTGATAATGGTAAACTATGGAAATTGAATAAAAACAGTATATGGATTACAAGATCCTGCTATGATGTGGTATTTATCATTGAAAAGACAATTACTTAAGTTGGGTCTAAGACAAAGTAAAATGGAACCAACACTATTTACTAAGAAGATTAAAGTATATTGAAAGATTATATGTTACACATGTTAGATTGATATTTTGATGGGTAGGAGTAAAAAAATTTGAAAGATATAAATAAAAAAATTAAAAAACATTTTTGAAATTAGAAAAGACTTCGGATCATTTAAATATTTAGGAGTCAATTATGTCAGAAAGAAAACATGATAATGATGGAGACCCTTGTGGAAAGAGGTAAGATAAAAATAAAAAAAAAGAAAATAGAGCACTTAATAAAAGGGAAGTTAAAAGAATACAACAGAACCTGATTAACTGTATGGCAAGAAATACAAACCCAGTTTATTTATATAGTTAATTAAAATTGAGTAAAAGAGAAAAAAGACTAGTATTACAAGATATAGAAGAACTCCATGAGATCAGGTAAAAATACCAGAATATTAAATATCAAAAATAAATAATGAGAAAATTGAGAAAATTCATAAATATTGTGATCTCATTCATTTGCTAATACGAGAAGGAAGATAAAACAGCACTAGGCGGTATAAATTTTTTGCGCTGTGGATAAAAAAGGAAAGATTGAGTACCATAATGTGAATCAAATAAATCAAAGATAGAAAGCGTTAACCAGCTCACTATACAAGCAGAGGCAAATAGTTTGCTTGAAGGTAGACAATCATTATATATACAAAAATGTGGGAAGAAATTACTAATAAGAATTTACCTATTAATTTTGAGAAGAACAGATAGTAAGACACTTGTAGAAACTCTAATGTCAGAAAGACAAATCAAAAAATTACAAAGTACATAAAATTAATATCAGCAATAAGAGAATATTTAAAATCAAGAATGCTAGCAAATAGAATGAGTGAATTAATAATAACAAAAGAATTTCACCAAAAGAATTAACCATAATAAAAAAATGAAAAATGAATCTCAGCAAATGAAGGATGAAAATGAAAATGAACAGCAAATAAGAACTTCTTCAAATGTAAGATGACAAAAAACAATTTGAAGAAGCAGAGAGCGGGAAGAATAATTAAAATTCATTTAATTAATTTTTCTCCTTTTCAGTAAAATAAATAAATATAAAATAAAGAGACAAAATTATTAGTATATTTTAAATGTTTGTTTTAATTTTTAAATAAGTAAAATAAGATTTAAAAGACATAATAATATTTAACAATATCAAAAGAAAATACAACATAAAAAGAATATTAACCATAATAATAAAAGAAGAAAATTAAAAATAAAAAGAATGAAAAGAGAGGACGAAAATAAAGGAATCCTAGGGATTCTTCTCATCAACTATGTTAACAAAAAAACCAATTTTAGTTAAACAACAGTTATGTCAACAGCTTTGATTTTTTAAATCAAGGTAATTAACAATAACTTTAATCAAATGTATTCAGAGGGGCAGTAGGTTATCTGATCACTATTTGGGGGTTGCTAGGTTAAGGGAAGGGGGAGAGGTACGTTATAGAAAGAGAAGTAAGAGGGAAAATTAGAATCATTAAGGTGGAAAATAGATGTGAGAGTTGTTGTAGGAGCGAGTTTCAGGAGGGTATGAGATAGTGGGGGGACGTGAGAGGGACGGAAATTAGGATGTGGAGGGAATGGAAGAGATTTAAAGAGACATTTGGGATGATAGAGCCAGAAGGATATGGGTAAAAAGTGGGAGCAAGTTATGAAGAAAGGAGTGAAATGCGTGAATGAGGAGGTGGAAAGATTGGTGGTGAAAAAGAAAAAAAGGCTCTATGTGAATGGTTGAGGGAATAGGAGAACGGAAAAGCTGGGGAGGAATAAGGAGGGGTTAGATGGAGCAAAGAGGGCGAATGGGAGGGCGAAGGAAGAGCAAATAATGAATGGATGTAGAAAGTACAGAAAATTTTTGAAACAGGGAGCAAAATATCGAAGAAGTAAAAATAAAAAGGAAAGAAGAGGAGGTTAGGGAGAGGTAAGGGAGGGATGAATGGTAGGAGGGGAGATGGAGTGAGGAAAAAGATGGGGGAATATTTTAGAGGATTATTGAATGAATTGAGGGAAGAGAGATGAGAGGTTCAAAGGGAGTTGGGGGGTGAAGAGGACGGAAGAGATATGGAAATACCAAATGGAAAGAAATATGTAGTGCGTTAACTAAAGGAAAAAAAGGAAAGGCCAGTTAGATGTTGTGAGTATGAAAAAAAATTACAGGGGTGGAGGAATGGCTGTACAGGTTATTTTAATTATGGAGGAAGGAAGAGGTTCCACAGAATTGGGAGGATGGTTGTTAGATCACAGATGACAGGGAAAGGGTAGGATGGGTGTGGTTAATTATAGACGGTATTGTGTTTTGGTGTAGTAGGGAAAGCTGTATGGGAGAATATAATTGAGACGGGTGTTGAGAGATTTAACGGAAGAGAGGATGGGAGAAAGAACAAGGAGGGATTTAGGAGGGAAGGGGTGTGTGATCAGTGTTTCACAGATGAAAGATGCCTCTCGCTCCGCGAGAAAGGTATAGAAAGGAAAGGGAAGGTGTTAAGGGTGTTTTTTAGATCTGGAGAAGGCATATGATAGAGTGAAGAGGGGGGATTTATGGAGGGTGCTGGAGGGAACATGGAGTAGGGTAATTAGGTAAAGATTAGGCGCTTTTATTAGGAAATACAGACATGTGTGCTGAGAGTATTAGGAGGGAGAGTGAGTGTTTAGAGTGGAGAGAGGGTTGAGACAAGAATGTGTGATGTCACCGTGCTTATTTCAATTTATTTCATGGTTTCAGAGGAATGATGAGGGAGGGGAAAGGGGTGGAATTGATGGGTAGGGGTGATAGATGGGAAGTGACCATTGATACTATTCGCGGATGATACTACCTTGTGGCGAAGGATTCAGAAGGGGTATGTAGTATTTGGTGAAGGAGTTGGAGAGAGTGTACAAAAGGGGCTTAAATAAATCCAGGTAAGAGTAAGGTTTAGTGTTTGAGGAGGAGGAAACAGCTGAGGGGATGGGGTTAGAGATGATTAGAGTAGGAGGTGTAGTTCTGAAGAAGTAAAGGTTTTCAGATATTTAGGGATGGATTGGGAAGAAGGAGGGATGAAGGAAGAGATAGGATCATAGAGTAGAGAAGGAATGAGACAGCATTGAGTGGTTTGATGGGAATGATGGACAAGGGGGGATTTATCACAATAAACTTAAGATAGATGTTGAAAAAAATTAGTGTTCCCAGCCGGACTATATGGGTGTGAGAACATGGGGTTGAATGCTAGGTCCAAGGAGAATTGTAAGTGTTTGAGATGAAAGGGTGAGAGCGTTTGTGGGGTTAGCTAAAAGAGAGAGATTAGGAGCATTGAAGCACATCCTATAGTGTTAAAAGAATGTTTGGCAGAAAGCGGGGTAGGGAATGTTAAGATGGTTTGGACATCTGGCAGAAATGAGGAGCAGAGGGTTGTTAGGAGAGTTGGAGCGAATGGGTTGAGGAGAGGAGGGAAGACCAATAAGAAGATGGATGGAGGAATAAAGAAATGTTGAGGAGAGAGGAATATAGGTTGGAAGAAGTTAGGTCGTTGGCGAGAATTAGAATGGAATGGAGGACAGTGGATGTAGGGCGAATGAAAGAAATATGTATTAAAGCTGCTCTACATACCCGTTATTGGAATATAAGTGCAGTAAATAAAATAATATAAAAAATTATTTATTATATATATTATATAATTAAATATATTATATATTAAATATAATAAGTATATATTATATATAATACTTATATATAAATAATTAGTTAATAATATTATTTAAAAAGGATAAAATAAATGCTTGCTGATATAATCGTAATTCCCTACATTTCATATATACCAGACTTTTTAGGGTATTTAGCATAAAACGGTAATACAATATGTAAAAAGGTAAAATATAAAAGAGTTTATATAATAAAATTTATTAGAATCTTAGGCATTATTATTACATTTCACATGATCTGATTATATAATATATATATAATATATATATATATATATATATATATATATATATATATCTATATTATATATATTATTATATATAATATACTGTATAATATATATAATATATATATTATTATATATATATATATAAGATATAATATATATCATATATAATATAATATTTATATATATATATATATATATATATATAGGGTTGATTCAAAAAACATGTTCATTTTTTTTAAACACGTTTTTTTTTTTTAAAAAGGCCAAAATTTTTTTTTCTTTTTTTTAAATTACTTATTTCATATATATATCAGTCTTTTAGGATAGCTTTAAAAATAAGGTAAATACAATATGTTAAAAGAAGTATACAATATATAAAGTAGAATTTAGTTATTATAAAGTTTTTATTAGAGATTAAGGCAATAATTATCGTTTTCACATATCCTTTGATTATTATTATATATATATATACTAATATTATATATATATAATATATAGTATATATATATATATATATTATATATATTATATATATATATAAATATATATATATAATATATATATCAGGGGCGTATATATAGGTAGGCCGGTAGGAGCTCCTACCCAATATTTTAGGTTTTAAAATTAATTTGAAATTAATTTTAAAAGTTAACTAAAATTATTAAAATTTCACTCTTAAAAGTTAAAAAATGAAGCTATTTTGCAATCTAAACATTAAAAAGAAAACAACCACAATTAATAATAGCATAAATAAGAATGAATTCATTCAAATTCTCGCTCCTACTTCTGATCTTAATAGTTAAATTCTTTACCCACGCGGGAATGAGTTCATTTCCACGTTGCAAACTTATATATGGAGGGCTAGTCTGTCCTACCTATAATAATCGAAAAAATGATAATTTATGAAATCTTTCTTCTCGATCTCCCGGTAAATATGTACGAAATATGCGGCTTGTGGCAGTTCTTTGAAATTTTTGTATCGAATGTAATAATACTATATTGAGTATATTAATTTATATCACTTATTTATTGTATTTAGCATGTATATACATAAAATTATGTGAAATAATGCATAAGTGGAGTAAGTGTAGATTTTAATTAAAGAAAAACGCTTTAAAACTCTATTATAAACCGAGAGCTCTATTTTAAAAAATGATAGGCCTAAGAAATATCTCAATTGGAATGTGATTTAAAATTAAGTATTTTGGTAAATATAAATGAAAAAAAGTTACTTACTCAAAGGTATAAAAATTAATTATAAAATATGTTTCGTTGTTTTTGTTAGCTTATATATATAAATATATATATATATATATTATATTATTATATAAATATATAATATATATTATTAATAAATATAATATATATATATATAATATATATATATCATAGTTAAAAACTCCCTGCCTACCCAAGTTATCTTCAGGTTACGCACTGATATATATATATAATATATATATATATTATATATATATATATAATATAATAATATATATATATATATATATATATAATATATTATATATATAAATTTTAGGAGTACCGATAGTATCGTATAGGTATCTGGTACGAGTATCGGCCAGTTTTTAGATGGTAATCGGTTCGTTTATCGTTTAAAATTGCCGATACTTTAGCCTGATACTCTTATCTTTTTTGGAGTGAAAATTTGAGAAACTTTTAGAATTCAATATAATCTAGTTCAATAGATGAGCCAGTACCTAAGTTATGTTTTTTTTTGTTTTTTTCAATTTCCTTTTTAACTTAGATTTTAGCGTTTCTCAACTTGGTCTTTAGCGCAAAATTTATCTATTTGGACATGCCATTATTATAATTTATACAGATTATCTACTTTTTAGTTATCAAATAGTATTTTTTTGGACGCAAATTTTGTGAGAGCGTGGTGAGGTGCGTGAGTGTTTAAACTTTCTGGATTATTCATATTTTAGATATTTTGCGTAAAATAGGGTTTTATCGTTTTAAAATTGTTTTTTTATTTAATTTTTTTTTTTATTATTATTCTTTTTTGATTGAGTGTGCGTGTTTGATAGCAATTCTATTGGCGTGGCTTTCTTTACTTTACCAACATCAATGGTGCACTTTAACTCTGCATCCATGGAAAACTCTCTAACTCTAAACCTAATTTTATGCTCTTGTCTGAGAATTCATCCTTCAACTCGTTTAATATATCAACTATAACTTATTTTATAATTCCTGTTAAGAAGGTGGGAGGTATTGTGCCTTGGTAAAATATAAACATTTGAAACTTCTCAAGAAATCTCGAATCTCCTAAACTTCGATCAGCAGGTGTTTCCGCTATTCTTCCTTCTACTACAATATTCTTAAGCTTTTGCTACTGTTTTTCCTAACAGAACAGATTTCAACGCCTTTTATGAATATCTTACTACTTCTTCAGAGACTGTTATTCTTTCTATCCAAATACTGAGGTCTCTATTTAGGGGATTTCACATGTACACAACTGGAATTGTTGGGTTCCTATCATACTGATTTAGGTGGAGGAAGCCGAATCATTCCATATTTTCAACGATCTGGAGCAAATACGGATTAAATAACCTACACACATTCGGATCGTCCAAACCGATTCTTGAACACACTTGACATATGTTTCACCAAGTCATTCTCTCTAATAAATACACCACCTTCGCTCTATCGGTAAATCTGACCACAATATATAAACTCTCACCTTTAATTTTAATATTTTCTCCAACAGCTCCATCCGCCCTATGGGTATTTTCTGGCACTTTGATCGGGCCGATTTTGGGGGCCTTGCGTTGCTTCTACCCGCAATATAATTGAAAAATGACTGCTTTGACTCTAGTGACGCTAACTTTATCTGCCGATAAAGTGGGAACTGTTAATTGTTAATGGGATGAGCAGGTTCATGCCTTCTTGGACTAAATCTTTTTTCCTCAAAATCCATGTTCGATCGTGCTTAGTCCCTGTCCATTCAGGCTAGCAGACAATACTTTCGGGGTGATAGAAAAAATTCCGTTCTCCTATCACTCTTGCCAATGTTCCTCTTGCTAGAAATCGTTGCAGATACTCTTCGACGAGCAAACGGACTTTACATTAAAGAAAATCGTGCTTGCTGATTCACCCTTCCCTTTCAGTCTTATTTCATTATCTTATTCAGTCTATTATCTCCTCTCACAAAAATCGGTCATTGTCCAACCCTCGACTTCTTCTCACTTTTAGTGTCACTATTTACTCGACATTATCTTTCATACAACTATCACAATATAATTCAATTCATACACTCTTTTCTTATCTATTCCTCCCTTTTAATTATCACTCCTTACTTTATATCATATATCCTTATTTTATTTTATCATATATCCAACGCTGAAAAAAGGGCCAATTCATCCATTTTGTGACCATATTCCTGTGATTATATACCATTTCAATCAACCATTTATTATTTTCTTAGCTTTAGACTTAACCCCAACAGTTATAATAAACAATGAGGACAATTAATCATCTCCTTTCCTCCTCCCTTCTCCCTCTCAGGTGTGTCCTATGCCTATATCGTCTCATTACTGTCTACTCTTTATTTCATTTCTTTTGTTGATCCAGTGAGTTTAACCAGCGTTTGTCAATCAAGCTTTCTCTTGAATGTCTATCAATTCCCATAATTGCGATACACACT
The DNA here is from genome assembly GCA_015478945.1 of Trachelipus rathkii. Taxonomy (NCBI): domain Eukaryota; kingdom Metazoa; phylum Arthropoda; class Malacostraca; order Isopoda; family Trachelipodidae; genus Trachelipus; species Trachelipus rathkii. Next base: position 6,857 of record JABUQX010068385.1, on the reverse strand, counting down.
TTATTCAGAGTATCAATTCTTCTTGTCATCGTTTCAGTGTGCTTGACTCTTGATGCGATCATTCCTTTCTCCGAGTATTTATCGTAGGTCTACGCGATCATGCACATAAATGTATGTTGGTTGTATTATCCTGATATTTCTTCTGTATTCATACCATTCTCATTTAAATTAGTCATCTTGATCCCTACCCCTCGTTCATATTATCATATTTACTTTTCCTACATTGCCTCATATTCATCCTTTAATCTAATAGCCTTCTCTCTACTTTCCACTTCTCAAGTAGTTCTTTTTTGGTGATAGCTCATCACTTTAATGGCCATACATATTTGTTTCCAACCTGCATCCGAAAAAATATGTCTTGCGTTTTTGCATAGAATACTCTGAACTTTTTTAAACTACAGTCAGCCCTTATAAAGCATGCATCTCACTATGTTGTTATTCTTTCTTATATACACTATCTTTGTGATAATATCCCTTCCTCATCTCACACTACTCATATTTTATTGTTAGACTATTCGTGGGTCTTTCCTCCTTTCCCTTCTATTTCCTTATCAATGTTTCTTATTACCCATACGGCTTCTTGCACACACACGATATTACTTGCTTGCTTCACAGCAGATATTTATTTCTGACATATTAGCTCTACGCGTATTTGACTTCTCAATGCACTCGTTATTTTTTCTGAGCTTCATCTTTCTATTATGTCATTTATTAAAACAATTGTAATTTTATGCATACATTATTATCCTATTATTTAACTAGTAGTCATCTATGGATTTTATCTCTCCTTCTTCACCTAGAGAACATTTAACTGGGTAAACATTAAAGTACATTCAAGTGTCTACTATATTGGTTGTGATTGCCTACGTTTGATTCTTCATCAACAAAGCCATTAGTAGAGGTCGGGGATTAAGTGGCACGCGTCACTGTTGACTTTCCTACAATTCCAAAATGTCCCCGTTCTCATGTCTCATGGTCTTTATCTATACATCACACTTTGCTACTTATGTACTTGCCTAGACTTCTTATCAAATACCGTACTCTAATGTCCTCGGCTGTTGTTCGATATTCGAGTGTCGACTTCTCTTTGTTTTCTAACTTCCAATAGTGGTATTAATTATATTCAGGCTTCTCTCAAGTAAACCTCAGTTTTACAACTCTTCTTTCACACTCATAGGTTCTCCATAATTTCAACTGTCCTATTCATTGCTATGCCGCCAGTTGTGTAACTCCTCCTCACATTACTACATATCGATATATACCTACATTTGTTCCACTATGAGTAATATAAGTTCCGTTAATATCGACTTGCACTCCTGAAAATTTCCCCCTCACTCTTCTCGACATCACTATCATAATCAAATATCTGCATTCACCTGACTTCCAAAATATTATTCAATCCATTTGTCTCAAACTAATCTTAGTATTGAATTTTCTTACCTCTCGTAAGATTATAATTCTTTTACCGATACTATTCTTCAGACCCATAATTAGTGGACTAGGTAAGATACTTCAGTGTTGGCTCTGATGGATCTATTATTACTAAAAATTTATCATTCTTACGCTTCTTTTAATTCATTTTATAAGTACTACATGGCTTTCTCTAACTTATTATTCATTAAATTTAATTGTAATGGCCAACCCCCAACCTAACACACTGTCTCCACAAAATCTCTCAGTTCTTCTCTAAACTGGTAGACAATTTCACATTTCGCAATTTCTCTTAACTTTTTTCTTTATCTCTTTTCCGACCGTTTTTCTACATATGTCTCTTTCTCCAATCCTTTACTCTTCTGTTGATCACATTATTCCAAAAAAACTTCTTATAAAACAATTTATTGAGCTTTCATTTAGTCAACACAAATACTAAAAAAAAAAAAATGGTTTTTTGAAAATATTCAAATAAATATATACAATTTTTTTCTGTCAGTTCGTCTATATCAAATTCTGTCTTAATGTACAGGTAAGTAAAAATTTCTCTATACTTTTCTTCCTAAAAGGGACTTATTATCTCCAGTTTTCTCTTGGAATGGACTAAGTTCTGTTCCAACATTAGATTTTGCTTTTCTTTCTACTTGCAGATAGGTGAAGTCTCTTGTTAAGTCCTCCTCTCTTTACAAAGTCGTATCATTGCTTGTACTAGACTATCAAATCCACAAATATTAAAAAGAGGTATCCATTTTAATTATTAATTTTATATTCATGTATTGCGTCTTCAATGGCATGTAAAACTTGTACTCCTCTCATATTCTGATGGGCCGATGAAAGTAACGCTTGGTTTCATCCGGAGTCCACCCTCATTTTTGATTACATGTCATTTTTAATTCAAAACTCTTTCCTTATGTTACAAGCAATAATATTTCTGTTTATATTTATATCATCTTGTTTTATTATCCCAAGATACGAAAAACAACCATTTATAAATTAATATGTGCTCATTGTCTATGTCGATATGGTTGTGATCACTCATCAGATTTATAATCCCTGATCTAACCTCAATTTTTGTTAGTCCATACTATTTTCCTAACCATTCACTATACTTTGTCTACAACCTTTATCTTTTGTCACGTTCCTGATATCCAAATTAGCCATTACATCTCTTGAACTCACTTCGATTTTATGGTAGGGTCCTTTATCTCTTTATCTAGTAGGTATTTGTAGGATGCATAATTGCTCGTTCAGAATAATTATTCCAAACATCGTTCGTCACTCCATTACACTAATCTTTTTTTGACTCTCGCTCAACCGTTTAGTCAAATCTACGCGAATCATTGTGCCGCTTTCGTCTTCTGTGCCAAGTATGAATTAATTATATGTATGGTATGTTTTTCAAAAAATATGCTTTTCAATATTCTTCTTTTGATTGATAAAAGGTATTGTCATCTTAAAATTTTCTATCTTTGATAGTGACATCTTTTTCGTTATCTACTCCAATCTGTTTGTCAATATATGCTGTCCTTTCTTTTTTATATCCTATTGTTTCCACCTAACACATAATTTTAATTGTACCTTTCATCTCTTCCTAAAATACACCTGATCTCTGTCGTGTTTCTTATATGATTAATACCTGGCTCACATTATGACACACAATTAGTATGTATGTATTAAATCTAAACTTTCAACCACCCACTCTCCTTTCATATTCAGCGTTCTGACACGTAACATTCGCAATCAGTGTTATTGATTATTGATACATATTGTTACAGAAAGTTTCAGTACACGTTCCGACACTGTATAAGGAGATTAACCTAGATAACGTAATATATCCTGTCAGATTTATCTCAATAATAGAGTTCTACCCATTAACACGTATGCTCGAATAAATATTCTAACAAGTGAATTTTTGAGCTATCTATTAGAGAACAGTAGATATTATCACTTCTTATAATTCGCCTATTTCAAAATCTATATTAGTATAAATTAGCTTTCTTCGAGATATGCCTTTCATATGTGTGATGCGAATTGACCTTATGAATCCCAAAAGATAAGAAATAAAATAATACAACTAAAAAAAGAGACAGAGTTATATTTGACACCTATCCATGAATACTGAATACTAAATAATGTTACCTAAGCTTTCTTTTATCATACCTTGCTACAATGAAGAGGAAGATCATTCTGGATAGTTTACATATATCACATACAGATGAGTTATTGACGTAATCTGTTGATAGTATAGACTCTTCTCTCGTTACGCAATATATATTATCCTTTAACGCATGAGATACGTTTATGCGTAGGTATTAATGGTAGTATGTTTATGAGAGTACTATTGACTACTACCAGATTTTCTATCTGTGCGCACTCACCTTCCTCTTTTGAAAGATATGATCTGAAATTACTTCTTTATAGTCGAGTCATCTTAACATGGCTAAACCTCCTCACATATCCAGGTAACCTGCTAGTCGTAAAATTATTAGAATGATACTTCATTCATACGGTGTGAACACTTAGCTCAACACGACTAATACTTACATATTAATTTATAGTACTTTTCTCAAAGAGATCATCAGAATGCACTTTTGGCAGGGTCTACGTATACAACTAAATCTTAATCGAGGTAGCTGCCTAATCTCAGTTAAATTCGATATTTGTTCTTTCTTTAGAATCCAAGTTTCTCCATGTTTTCTTTAATAATCCATTAGTTCCCTTTATCATGTTGTTAGCTTATCCATTGTTTACGGATAATATTCCTTTTCCAGTTCTTTGTTCTTTTCATTTGGAATGATCAGGTAATGTGCTATGAATGGAGTATTATGTGTAAGAATGAGTCCAAATTATATTATGTTTATATATTATCCTATTTATTCAAGTTCTTCTTAACCAATTTCCATGAAGATTTATTACCATTTACTCAGTCTCGCCCATATCGTTCGTTAAAACATTGAATGGGGTTAAGAAAAAAATGTATTAAAAAATCGCATGTTCCCGAGACAGAATGAATCGTCACCTCACACTAATAAAATTCAGATAGGGACGATTTTTCAACATAGATAGCAATCAGTTAAAAAATGCGTATTATATTTTTTTTGATCATAAAGTTGGTGTAAATATTCTCTTTTTGATAATTTGTTGAGTATTATACTATGATATCTATTCTAAATGGAGTCATAGTTGATATTGTTAATTAAATTATGTCATATGTTATTTGTCAGTTTTAAATAGTCAGTTACTTTTTATAATTTATTAATTCGATAGGCTTTAGGAGTGATGGTATCAACTTACTTATAAACGATATACTTAATAATTTTGTCTGCTCTTCTTCTTTTCAATTTTATTTTTTATTCTTTATTATATTGCTAGTTTATGAGTTACTGAAAGAATAACTGCATTGTAAATTGTAATTACAATAGATGAAAACCTAAAAAACTGTAATACATTTTTAGAATCATTATTATTTTGAATAAAAATATTGATTATGAATATTATTTTAAAATAAACACAAATATGTTAAAATAGTTATTAATTAATTATATATTTTACGCACAATATTATTATACCTTTCTCATTTCCAGAAATCATTTAGTTAGAATATAATATATTTGAAATATATGACTGAAACCAAAATATTAGATATTTATATAAACGATATACTTAATATAATATATTGATAGAATAGGATGCCAGTCTCTGTGAATCAAAATGTCTATATTACTGGTGATTTATTTATAATCATATTAAGTAAATAGTATCGTATCGGTATGCGGTATCGGGCACCTAAAAAATAGAGTTATCTCACAGTATCGGAGAGTATATATTTCGCCTTCCTTTATATATCTATCTTAATCCCTAAATATATTTATATATATATTATTTATAATAATATTAATTCTATTCATCTATATTCCCAAGATTGGTTATAGTTTAGGTATTAAAGATGTGTTATATAAGTACTTAATACTACGTACACAAGCAATATCTAAGAAAAAGATAAGCATATATTATAAGAGTATTATAGAAGGAATATATATGACATAAAGTCACAATAAAAAGAAAAGCTCACCAGCTTACCTCACCCTCTATAATTATTAAGCATTTTAATTAGATATAGAAGGAAATTGAGTCGTTCACTCAACCTAATTGTAAAAATCTAACAACATATGTTCGTAAGGATGAACTCAGACTTGACTGACATGCGTTTATGTCACTCCTATCCATATGTAAGAGTTGTGAAAAAAATATGCTTGAGTCTATATCATTTCCTTTGCTATTTATATCGTTTCAATCCTCTGTATCTTCCACGGTGCGGACCTCACAATACTCCAATCTACCCCCTCATCTATATTCACATATAACCCACGCTTATATCTTTCTTTATTGCTTATCTTATTTTATAGCTACCTTTTTTGGACTATTCCACTAACTCAATTGTACCATAACCTACTATTTTTCTAATATTTCTCTTCAGACATTATTTTATGTGATTCACTGACTTCACACACTCCTCTCACTTTTTATAAATATAAATCATCTTGATCCGTAATTCTCCCATAATATAATAATTCTATATCATTTGCTGGAACCTTTGATCAGATTGAAAGGTTATATTAAACAACATCAGCGAATACTCATACTTACAATCCACTCTTCTCATAGCTTACATCAAACTTCGGTATTTTTGCTCATCTTCATATCTACATTCTTTTTGACAGAAGTTATTGACCAACTATATCATTTGTCGTTTTAACTTATTACCTATTTTTCATATTCTTATTACTTTCTTACTCGTAGATGTTATCTCCACATCTCATGTCCCTCTTCCATGACTATACAATATCTTTATAGAATACTTGCACTCAAAAAAATGATCAAGCACAATCATTTTGATCACAATTTACTCGGTTCACCCATTCTATTTTTGACTTCTTGATTATTTAGATATTCTCTTATTGCTGATTTCAAGTCTCATGCTTTTTAAATTTTGTAGTCTTTCTGACATTAGAGTATCTACAAGTGTCTTCCTATCAGTTCTCAAAATTTAGGTATCTTTTTGTTAGTTATTTCTTCCCACATTTTTTGTATAACAATGTTTGTTTGAATACCTTCAAGCAAACTATTTGCCTCTGCTTGTATAACTGAAATGGTAACTTTCTTTGATTTATTTTGATTTCCACATTAGCGGTATCATTTTCTTTTTTATCCACAGCAAAATTATACAACCTAGTTGTGTTCATTCATCTCCTCTCAGTCATGTCCTGCAAAAGAATGTTGTGAAAGTAATTGAACTTTTTTATTACAATTGAAATGAATATTTCTATTATAGTGGCAGTACTTGTGTTTCTAATTATTGGTATTCCGTATTTTCGTACCATTCGGAGTATTAGATTATCTTATCAATCTATGACGTATACTCACAT
>JABUQX010068384.1:0-14403 GCA_015478945.1 Trachelipus rathkii | reverse complement strand
TTAGCTAACCACAGTTACAGCTTTAATAACTGATAGTAATATGACAATTAACCTAATAACTATAGGGGTAAAAAACCAGGCAAATTTGGCTTTAGTTCAAAATATTACAAATGATATCCAAATCATTCCATATACTTATCCAGGGTCCCTCTTAAATGATTACAATGAAGTGCACTTAAGAACATTAAGGAATATAGAGACAGTAAAGAAAGACACATGGGGCCTTGTCAGATTGTCCAGTCAACCCCTAAACCCAAATATGCTCATGACAAATCCCACAAAGCACCAGTGTTGTCAAATTACTGTAACTTAAAATCTACAAATTTGCTTAGTCAAAAATAATGATATATATATGAACCATCCCATCCACATGCATAATAACTAAGTTAGGGTCACACATGCAGTCTGTGTCTGGGTTTATTTGGATTCTTAAATAGACTTTCTGTATTTAAATAACAGTCTTTATTAATTGTTACTTAATTTAGTGATAATTTAAATTAAATTAGGTTTTCCAGCACAGACTACAGTTAAGCCTACCTTATAAATTTTATATATCCCTGCCTAGCTAAGCTAAAATAAAATTTGTTAAATTTTTTAACCTATTTTAAAGAGAGTAGTATATTTCTTTTTAGGTTTAGTGATATTTAAACTGTTGTTGGTAAAATTAATAGGTACAAGTTAGTAAGCTAATAATAATTAAAGTATGTATGCTTCTGTGTTGATATCTGTGGACTGGTAAGAGGTGAATATTGTGAATAGATGCCTGCTTGTGATTGAATGCAGAGATGTGTTGTTAGGAAGGAGATTGCAAGACTGAGTGGAAAATGTGAATGAATTGAAAGAAGAAGTATTTGAGTGAGAAAGGAGGGAAGTGTTAGGAAAAGTTAGTAGATGTCGAGGCAAGGAGGGAGCGGGATATAGGGGGTAGACAGGAATAGTGTTTCACCTAGGCAGGAAGATGAGAGGGATAAGGGATAAGTAGGGTATAATAGGTCTGCAGATGAATATAGAGTTGTAGAAACTAAGAAATAATGATTTAAAGATGAGTGATCTCGAAAGCCAGTCAGCCTTTGACCTGCAGTAACAGGTTCCGACTGTCTTCCAGATGGGGAGGATTCAGAGAGTGCCAATGGTAATGTTGAGTTTTCTGAAGGAAAGACTGGTAAATTGCTAATTGGAGACTCTTATGATACGATACTAGATAGGACTTTTTTCAAACTTAAGAATTAAAAAGAAAACGATTGAGAGATGTTAATCAGGTTGCCAAGAGTGAAGTGATATCGTGGATAGGATAGATAGAGAGATTGATTCTTCAAATGTTGATTCAGAGGTGCTTGTGCATGTGGGTACAAATGATATAGGGCATTAGAAGTCAGAAGAATTAATAACAGATTATAGGAGATTTAATTCAGAATATGAAATATAGTGGAAGAAGGTACTTAATTCTGGATTTTGCCTAGGTTAGGTGCAGTCAGGAATGGGGAGTAGGGCTTTTGGCATAAATGAAAGGTTTGGAAATTATGTTTTTCAGAAAATATTAGGTTTTCGGATTTGTGGAGAGAATTTCTGGATAAAGATCTTTTTGCAGCAGATGGAATTCACTTGAGTCGTAAAGGAGTTGAGCTTTTCAGTACCAGTTTGGAGACTTGTTTAGCAAAAAACTAGGTAAAGTTGGGGGTGGTGGCCTAAATCTAGATACAAATAATAGCAATGGTAACTGTAATACTAGTGAGGTAAATAAAACTAGCGTTGTTACAGGTACAAATAAAGATGATAGCAATAAAAGTAACATCATTTCGATTATCAAATGCTTCTACACAAATGTTCAAAACCTTAGAAATAAAAAAGATGAGCTGATTAGTTATACCATAAAGGAGAATCTAGGCATAATTTGCATAACTGAAACATGGGTTAATGAAGAATTATATGGAGACTCCTTTCAGGAATACGAAATAGACGGATATTAACTTTATTTATACCAGCGTAGAGGGAAAGAAGGGTGGTGGTGTGGCGCTTTATGTTGAAAGCAATATTCAATCTGTTTAATAATTGACTGACTTTTAAAATTAATCATATATGAGAATAGAGACTAGAGCAACCGAATGATGATATGAGAGTATAGAATAGGGGCAATTTTATAGGACCTCCTGGCCAGAGTCAAGAATTAGACGTGGAAATTGTGAAAGAAATCGAGACAGCATGCCACAATAGGAAAAAAGTATAGTCATAATGGATAATTTTACTTTTTCCTGGCATTCAATGAGATTCCTCGTCTAATATGGATCATAGTAGTTGTGCATTTATAAATTGTATACTAGATAACTTTTTGACCCAGATGGTCCAAGAACCCACAAGATACGATGCACTATTACTTAATATTAACTATTGATGAAAGTATGGTGGATGAAGTTAGAGTTGAGGAGAATTTAGACTTAGTGACCATAATATAATTAGATTAAATATGAATGTGAGATCTGGGCCTAAATTGCAAGTTAATAAGGAAAAAGATCTTAGATTTCCAAAAATGCCGATTTTACCAAATTTCGAGACATGCTTAGTATAACTGACTGGATAAAGAGTTTAAAGACCAAAAACTGTTTTATCATTAAGTATTTAAACAAATTTAAATGAATATTCAGTCAGGTATGTTAAAGAAGAGAATTTAGGGTGGCGAAGAGAAAACCTGTTTGTGGAAAACAGAGAGATAAGAGAGAAAATTAATGAAAAGCGCAAATGTTTTAAAATATTCAAGGGTAGTAATAGGGAAGATGATTTAGAAAATTATAGGAAAAATAGAAATGAACTTAACCAGTCAATAAGAAAGGCAAAGAGAGAGGCAAAATTAATTTAGCAAGAATAGTAATAAGAACCTGAGGAAGTTTTTTGGTTTTTATAAATTTAAAAGTAACAATAGTACAATTGGTCCAATTAAAATTGATGAAAATTTAGTTAGTTCAGATAAGGAGTTGGTCAACATTTTCGATGCTTATTTTGCTTCAGTGTTTACAGAGGAAAGATAAGATATTAGTTCAGAGACTAATAGTTCTTGTATGCATGTAACAAATAGACTACATAATTTGAATTTTATGGAAAAGAAATTTAAACTTTATTAGATCATATTGATCCAAATAAAAGCTGCAGGCCTGATGGTATATATGGTAGAATTCTGAAAGAGGTAGTTTAAGCATTGCAAAAGCACTGTATTTGATTTTATAAGCGATCTATAACATTTGGTGAAGTTGTACCAGATGACTGGAAACAGCATATGTTGTGCCTATTATAAGAAAGGTAGTAAGGAAGGGATTGGGAAATTATAGGCCAGGTTAGCTTAACATCTCTGGTTGTAAAAAGGTTTTGGAAAAAGTCGCTGAAAGGTCGTATAGAGAAATATTTGGAAGATGACAAGATATTGTATGACTCCCAACATGGTTTCAGAAAGGGTAGGTCATGTCAGACAAACCTTTTAGAATTTATGGAATACATTACTGACTGCATTGACCGAGGAGATCCAGTTGATATTATATATTTAGACTTTAGAAAAGCTTTTGATAAGGTTCCCCACATAAGGCTGATGAAAAAGTTATTGCAATGTGAGCTAATAGGGTGAGTTGGTACATGTTGGATTAAAGAGTGGTTGCGAATTAGAAAACAGTGTGTACAAACTAAATGGGAATAAATCATCATGCGAAATAGTGAAGAGTGGTGTGTTCCCACAGGGTTCAGTGCTGGGGCCACTATTGTTCCTCATATATTTAAATGATTTACACCAGGGAATTTAATGCAAGGTTTCTAAGTTTGCAGTTGATACAAAGTGGCTACCTCAGTTAGGAATAGTGAAGGATGTATAAAGATTCAAAATGATCTTGATAAATTTCTTGGGTGGGCAGATAAGTGGCAAATGAATTTTAATAGTAAAAAGTGTAGTTCTTCACCTAGGTTACTCAAATAAAAGTTTTAACTACGATTTGAATGGGGATTGGCTTGAGTCTGTGGACCAAGAAAAAAGCTTTAGGTTGATTATAAGCAGTAATTTGAAAGTAGCTAATCAATGTTGGAAGCTAGAAATAAAGCTAATTACAGATGCTGGGCATAATAAATCGCAATGTTGTTTACAAGAGCAAGGAAGTTATAAGCAAACTGTATAATAGCTATGTTAGCGCCAGTAATAGAGTATTGTGCACAAGTTTGGGCCCCTATTAAAAAAGACTTGATATGCTCAGAGAGAGCGCAATGTAGAGACACAAGATTGATTTCTGGGTTTGAGGGGTAAGAGGCTATGAGGAGAGCTGAAGGAGTTAGGAATGTTTTCTGTAGAAAGGCATTTCTCAGAGGGACATGATACAAAAGTCTACAAAAATATTTACATCTATTGATAAACATAGAGACCAATAAATTTTTTCATAGTAGAACATGGACAGGTGACCAGGGGGCATAATAAGAAAAATTAGAAGAAAAAAAAACGGTTTATTTGAATAAGAAGCATGCAATTCAGTAATAGGTTGTTAAATTTTGAATAGTCTGCCAGAGGAGGTTGTTGAGTGGACTCGATTGCAACATTTAAGAAACGGTTAGATTCGTTTATGGATGGGTTGGGTATCATATAATATATTGACGAAGCCAAATTGGCGGGTTTTTAGTTATAGCAGTTATTGTTAGATGGCATGTGTGACCATAACTTAGTTATTAATGCATGTGGATGGTTTGGGTATCATATTTATATATCATTAGTTTTGACTAAGCCAAATTGGTGGATTTGTAGTTACAACAAATTGACAAGCCCTAGGGTGCTTGTGGATTGCATGAGCATGTTTGGTATTGGTTGACTGGGGCAGTCTCGATAGGCCCATGTGCCTTCTTACTGTCTCTGTATTCTAATGTCCTAATCGCAAGTCTAACATTAATAACTACTGTAACTAAAAACCTGCTAATTTGGCTTCGTCTAAATACATTATATGATACCCAACCCATCCATATACCTATCCAACCCTATCTTAAATGTTGAAATCGAGTCACACTCAACAACCTCCTGTGGCAGACCATTCCAAAATTTAATAACCCTATTACTGAATGCATGCTTTCTTATGTCATATTGCATGCTTTCTTCTTAAATTTTCTTATTATGCCCCCTGGTCACCTGTCCATAGCTCTACTATGAAAAATTTGGTGGTCTCCGATTATCAAGTAGATGTAAATATTTTGTAGACTTGTAATCATGTTCCCCTCTGAGAAATCGCCTTTCTACGAAAACATTCCTAACTCCTTCAGCCTCTCCTTCTAGCTTCTTACCTTCAAACCCAGAAATCATCCTTGCTGCCCTACGTTGCACTCTCTCTAGCCATATCTAAGTCTTTCTAAATAAGGGGGCCCAAACTTGTGCACAACACTTTATTACTGGGCATAACATAGCTATTATACAGTTAACTTTACTTCCTTGCTCTTGTAAAAACATTGCGAATTTATTATGCCAGCATCTTATTAGCTTTATTTCTGAGCTTCCAAACGCTGATTAGCTACTTTCAAGATTACTGCCTTATAATCACACCTAAAATCTTTTTCTTGGTCACAGGACTTCAAGCAATTCCCCATTCTATATCGCTAGTTAGAAACTTTTATTTGAAAGTTAACCTAGGTGAAGAACCTTACACTTTTTTACTATTTAAAATTCATTTGCCACTTATCTGCCCACCCAAGAAGTTTTTATCTAATCCATTTTGAATCTTTATACGATTCCTTCACTATCATAACTGTGGCAGCCACTTTGGATCCTCTGCAAACTTAGAAAACCTTGCATTTAAGTCCCTGGTCTAAATCAATTTATATATATGAGGAACAATAAGCTGGCCCCAGCACTGAAAACCCTGTGGGACACCACTTTTCACCATTTCCCATGATGATTTATTGCCATTAGTTGTACACACTGTTTTCTATTTCGCAATCACTCTTTAATCCAACCCATGTACCACTCCACCTATATACCACATTACAATAACTTCTTTATCAGCCTTATGTGGGGAACCTTATCAAAAGCTTTGCTAAAGTCTAAAATAATACAATATCAACTGATCTCCTCGGTCAATGCAGTCAGTAATGTTTTTCCATAAATTCTAAAAAAGGTTTGTCTGACATGACCTACCCCTTTCTGAAAACGTGCTGGAGCATACAAAATAACCTTGTTATCTTCATATTTCATTTCCAGGTTCGAAATTGCAATTTAACTTTCCAGAACCTTTAAACCAGAGATGTTAGGTAACTGGCCTATAATTTCCAAATCTTCCTTACTACCTTTCTTATAAATAGGCACAACATATGCTGTTTTCCAGTCATCTGGTACCTCCACCAAATAGTTATAAGATTGCTTAAAAATCCAAAATACAGTGCCTTTGCAATACTGGTACTACCCTCTTTCAGAATTCTACCATATATACCATCAAGGCCTGCAGCTTTACTTGAATCAATATGATCTAATAAACGTTTAATATCTTTTACGTCAAATTCAAATTCTGTAAGTCTATTTCTTACATGTATACAAGAACTATTAGTCTCCAAACTATTATCTAATCTTTCCTCAGTAAACACTGAAGCAAAATAAGCATTGAAAATGTTGACCAACTCCTTATCTGAACTCACTAAATTTTCATCAATTTTTATTGGACCAATTGTCCTATTCTTACTTTTAAATTTATAAAACTAAAAAACTTCTTCAAGTCCTTATTACTATTTCATTATATTTTGTAGCTATATGTTTAGTGTTGATACTTTTTATTTTCTTATTTTTTGTTTTGTATTTTGTTTCATATTTTTATTTTATTTTATTTTTTTTCTTGTTTTATTTATTTACTATGTATCAGTATGGTCCAGTAAAGATTTAATTTCTTTTACCTTATATCAAATTCCATAAGCATTTGTTACATGCATACCAGAACTATTAGTGTCCAAACTATTATCCAATCTTCCCTCAGTAAACATTGATGCAAAATAAACATTGAAAATGGTAACCAATTCCTTAATGGAACTTACTAAATTTTTATCAATTTTAATTGGACCAATTGTCTTATTCTTACTTTTAAATTTATAAAAGCTAAAAAACTTTTCAGGTCCTTATTGATATTCCTTGCGAAATTAATTTCTGCCACTATCTTTTACTTTCTTATCGCTGGTTAAGTTCATTTTTAATTTTCTTATAATTTTCCAAATCTTTCTTATTAAATACTACCCTTGAATACTTTAAAGCATCTAAGCTTTTCATCAATTTTCTCTTATCTTTTTATTTTAGTTTGGTTGAATCCTGTGTCGATGTTTTGTGTTAAATCAGTTAGTAGAGTGGTAGTAGTCTGTTTTTTGTCTAAATCTATGCTGTCTTTTTTTTTTTATTTTAAAAAAAGTTCACACCTCACGGGCATAGCCCTATTCAAGGAGGGGAACTTCTCTAGGTAATTTCTACCTAGGATTCGAACCTGCAACCCTGCCATGCGACTCCGTCACTCTATCGTCTGATTGGGAGATTGAAGGGGAGGTTCTATTTATGATTAACCTTTCGAGTAATTTGAATATTGTAGAGAGCAATGATTTAGGTCTATTCGAAGCTGAGTTGTTAGGTGGTTTTTGTTTTAGTATTGGTGCCGTATTATATGAGAGTGTTTCCAAAATGGGCGGATAGTGTTAGTTTGCCATGCTACATTAAATAATCGAGTTAGGGCTGCTATGGCTTTGGTTCCCCAGGTGTTTGAGTTGAATTCATATTGTAATTTTTGTCTGAATTTTTAAGGTTTTTTGATGGTGTCGAGTTCTTTTAAGGGGGTGAATGGGGGAGGGGGTAAAATTTTTTAAGTTTTTTAATCCTTCATCTATTGGTGAGGATTGTGGGTTTATGACTGATTTTAGAGTAGTGTGACATGATATTACATTGATTATTTAGGCTAGGGATTTTATAATTTTGTTTACAGATGTCATCGTGGGTGAGTGGGGATTGAGTTTGTGAAGTGTGGATTTTTTTTTATTGAACAGAATATTTTTGTTGTGTTGATTTTATGGCTTAGTGTTCGAGTGTAATGTTGCTAATTCTTATTCCAATTTAAGTTGTTATTTATTCTATTGTTAAGGTTTATTATTTGGTTTAGTCAATTTTGTTGTCAATTTTTTCTGAGGGAGTTTCATTGTTTTATTAGGGTGTTAATTTCTAGTGAAAGTTAGGATTGAATTGTTTGCGGTAGCCATGGGGGATTTATTTTATGAATGCTTTTAGGATTATTTTACTGAAAAGTATTGCTTCGTTAACAGATGGAAAGATAGATGTTTGGAAGGATTGTAGTTCTTGTTCTATTAAGTCAGTGTAAGCTTGCCTGCTTGCTTTCTTATAGTTATGTTTTTTGAAGGATGTGTGTGTGTGTGTGACTGCTTATGTTGAATTGTGATTAATATTGGAATGTGATCAGAAGAAAGAGAATGAAAGGTTTGCCATGTGGTAACTTGAATTTGGTAGGATGAAAAGGAAATTTGTCTATGAGTGTGTCACCTCTTATAGTGTGTGTGTGTTAACCATGTGGGGTGATGTGCATTGATTTTTACAGCCAATATTATTATTTTTTTTGCTTTAAGGGTTATGCATCTGGAATATAATCCTTTTGGGCAGTATTGATAAGTGGATTGAGGGATATAAAAATTAATTAGGTTGTATGTTTTTTATTGATATTTGCTTCTATTGATTGGTATGTGGGTACTTGGTCATTGTTCATGAGGTGTTGTGAGTGATTTGTGGAGTTTTGAAATTGGATATTATTGTTATGAGTGTAACTAGACCGAATTTGGATGGGTTTTGTCTTGCCTTAAAATTGTGTAATTAGGAAATTCAGAGGTAAGTATTTTGTGAGAGATTTGATTCTTGAATAAGTGCTATTTGTATATTGTATTTAGTTAAAGTGTGAAGCTCTTTATTTTTTTTTTATATTATTAATATTTAATTGAAGTATGTTGATTGAATTATGGGAATGGGGAATGCAAATTTCTGTGCAGAAGTCTCCGCATGACTGGTAGGACAAAGTTGGAGGATATTGATTATTGGTTTGAATATTGGTGAAGTTTATGTGGAATCAGAATTGATAGGTGTTGCATAATACTGAGGTTTGTTCACGAGTGTATGATCTATTACATTTGGGGCGGATTTGATTCTATATCACTGACTAATAGGAGTAGTTTGTGTGCTTGCACCAACCTTTTCACACCCCAAGTTCAAAAAAGGTGTAGATTGTAATTGGATGTCTGAGTCCTTGCATATGCTGTGGCAACAATCCCAAAGATCATACCTCCTACAGGAGGTGATGGGGTTGCTGTCATTTGAAGATTTATTGAGTTTGCCCTTTCTGGTTCTGGAGTGGGTTCTTCCGAGTGGAATCCTGCAGTCTCACTTCTCACAAGGTGCAATATATATACCGTATATATATATATATATACATATATCATATTATATTATATATATATTATCATATATATATATATATTATTTTATATAGTATTATATATATATATATAATATATATATATATAATATATATTAATATTTAGACATACTATATATTACTATATATATAGGATATATATTATATTATATAATAATAATAATTTATATAAATATATATATTAATATACCGACAATTTCTAAATATATATATATTAAATCTAATAGTATATTTAATTATATATATATAATATATATATATATATATATATATATCTACTACTACTACTACTACAACCTATTTATCATATATACTATATATACTATATATATCAATATATATATTTAAGAATATATATATATATATATATATATTATATATATATTATATTATATAGTAAATATTATATCTCGCTATCAATATAATACACTATAATATAATATATATATATATATATATATATATATATATATATATATATAATAATATATATATAGTATTGATATATACTATTATATATATATATTTATTATATATATATATTATTTATTCCTATTGTATTTCATATATTATATATATTATATATATATATAGTATATATTATATATATAATATATATATTATAATGGTATATATTCGTACTATATATATAGATTACCCTTATTTGATTGATATCATAAAGGCTGGAGGAACTAATTCGGATTTAGTATTATTAAAGATATAAAAATTACCATTTATATATATATATATATGGGTATATATATATATAATATTTAAATAAATAACTTTTATTATTTTATATAAATATTTATGATATTCATATATTATAATGATATATATATTATAATTTTTTTTAAATGCAAAGTAATACGTTAGTTTACCAAAAAAAAATGTCATCCTTACCAATAGAAACTGAATATGAGCCATTGGCTGATCGACCACTCTTTGGTGTTGGTGAAACCAGACCCAAGAGTAAGTGTAATTATTTTTTAACATCTTATAGCTATAGCTATCTATTTATATTTTAACTAAAACTAATATATAGTCTATTTAACAAACTCTATGGTTTATCTTTTTAATTTTGTATTTATAGATGTTTTAAAGACATTTTAATCCTTTTTTGTTTTGCAAAACTTAACTTTAAGAATAAAGAATAGTTTCACAATTTGCATTTTCAAATAGAGAAACTTCAAAAAAAAAAACAAAAAAAACATTAGGCTATCATGTTAGAAAGATTTGAAAGACATTTGTTTTATTGAAATAACTTTGTAGAATAGTAGCTGGGTTTTATATTTTTTAGATTAAAGAATAATATTAGAATGAATCAATGAAGAATAAATGAATATAAAAAGAATATAAGAAAAGGGCCCTGCCCGTGAATGTTGATACTGAGTAAAAGAGAAAGAGAAAAAAAAGACAGAAGTCATATGAACCTATCATGATCATCCCAGTTAAAAAGAAATAATGTTTCCATTTTGAATGACTCTTTGATTCAAATATTCATCTTGTAAATGATTAACTTGGCTTTATAATTGCATATGTACAGCTTATTAAGCTAAATTATAAACAAATATGTTAGTTAAGCTGAACTTAACATCATCAATGTGGCATACTCAAATGGATTGTTAAAATTCTAACCATAATGTGCAAGGTATTTCAATATGAGCCAAAGTACCAAATTAGATAAATTGGCTGAACATTTTAAAATATATTGTACATTCAAACATGAGTGAATCACACTATACCTTGATTAATATATTAAAGTTTATAATAATATTTTTTGAAAGAGAATGTTAGGTATCTTACAAATAATAACATTTACATTAAAGAAAAAGTAAAATGCATTAAGAGTATTCATATTCATGATGGTAGTTTTGTTAATGTATTAATTTTATTTTCATTTTTAATTTCAAGAAATTTAAATTATTTTTTCATATTATTATTATTATTATTATTATTATTATTATTATTATTATTATTATTATTATTATTATTATTATTATTATTATTATTATTATTATTGTTTAATATTTCATTCCTCCTTTTTTTTGTTTTCTTTTACAGGATCGAACAATAAATATTATTATTGTTGTGGTGACCTGTTTCATTGTCTTATTTACTACAGTCAGTGCCTTTGTGCCTTACCCAAGTCTTAAAGAAATTTTCTTCGTTCTCTGCATCATTATGATATGTTCATCTCATTTAGTGCTGGTATGTAGAAAACAAATAAAAAAAGAATGGTTTATGTCAGGGGTTTGAAACCATAGTTGGTAAAATGCTTAGAATTTACATTAACTCTGGATTTTAAAACTAGTATTTACTCTTTTGACTATGACTACTTTCATCCTATTTTTATTTTTGCCATATGACAGAAGTTTCATCTTTGTATTATGCAAAAGAGAATTTATGGATTGACATAAAAATTGTATGTTATTAGTTTTTTATTTATTTATTTATTTATTTATTTATTTATTTATTTATTTATTGATATTATATATATATATATATATTTATTATATTATAATATATATATATATATATATATATATAATATATATATTTATATATATATATAATATATATATATATATATATATATATATATATATATATAATAATTATTATTATAGTATATGAGTATAATTAAATATAATATATTATATATGTAGATATATAAATATATCTATATATAATATATATATATATATATATATAGTATATATATATATAGTCCATTTATATGGGTAATGTATTAAAATTTATCATATATTTATTTATATATGTATTATAAATTATATATATTCAATATATTATAGTATTATATTAACTAGAGGTGTTTATTTTGTACCGAATCTTTCTATAAGGAATTAAACATTTTTTTCCGGTTCCGGGTTCCGGCCGGAATTTGGAAAAATTTCCGGCCGGAACCGGAATTTTATATGAAACTTCTGAGAAAAAAAATTGATGGAAGGGATTTATTTTTCATAACCCATTAGACCCATCTTATATTAACAAAAAAATATAGTAGCCTTGTGTTGTGTAGCATTCATAAACAGTGGTATAATATACATATCTACATGTAAAACTTGTTCACCAGTATTGGGGCAATATTTTAACAAAAACGTTTTTTACCTCAAATATATAATCTGCTTCTGAAATCATTGAAAATAATCTCTCTGGAATATATGTGGGGAAAGACTGGAAAGGAGAGTAATTTTTTGGCCCTTAGGTAACTGCTATGTTTGGACTGAATTTAGCTTTGGTCACTTTCACCCAATTAAGTAATTCTTCTTTTCCCAGATTTGAAATTGATTTTTCGGTGTGCCGTAAAAAAATTTACAAATTTCTTTTAAGAATTTCACCTTTTCAAGAGCCACTGATATTTCTTTTTTTTCCCTTTACACTAATTGGACTCGCAGTCTCTCATCTTTCACAATATTCTATAACTCAAACTTAATATAATTAAATAAGTAACTTTGCAGTAATTTCTTTTCTTAATGCCCCTGATGATTTTGAGTCCATATCTTCGTAACTTGGCAAATCTAAGTTTCATTGTAGATAATGCTCGTGTCTGAAAATGGATGGATGACTCATTCGCCTGAACCTTCTTCTGTACTTCTACTATTATTATCACTTTCTACCTTCAATTATTTCCATATTTCTTCAAACATCCATTTTCTACTCAATTCTCTATTTCATTAGAAAATAAAGTCAGTTTGTATACTTGGGGTTCTACTACTAGTACTTAAAACAATTATCTTGTTTTGATATATGTCTTATTGATCCTTTCTCTTCCTTTTATTCCTAAAATGCTAAAGACTCTAATTGACCTTACTTTCAGCTCTATCTTTTAAGTACTGAACTCTGCTGCCATCCTACAGAGTTATGAGAGAGAATATGAACTGAAGAGATCTCAAATATGAGATATTTATGAAATAATGATTTTGACTTTTATGTCTGTAAACCATGAAGAATTATTGTTGGCAAACTCTTTCGAATTTTTTTCAAGTATTGCAATTA
Source organism: Trachelipus rathkii (assembly GCA_015478945.1). Taxonomy (NCBI): domain Eukaryota; kingdom Metazoa; phylum Arthropoda; class Malacostraca; order Isopoda; family Trachelipodidae; genus Trachelipus; species Trachelipus rathkii. Next base: position 931 of record JABUQX010068384.1, on the reverse strand, counting down.
TTAGCAGTCAAAGCTAAATGATTGATTGTTCTATAATATAAACTTGACAGAGGTCTTTTCAAACATTCAATTCCTTCTAGAATCAAATATGTGCTATTCCACCCTGTATTAACATCTTGAATGGCATAAGTGGGCTTGCAAGATGTTGATCCAAGTCTCTTTGATTCTTTTTTAAGTTCATTACAGCTAAAATAAGTGGAATAAGTACCATGACAGGCTACAGGCACATCCATTAGGTCCCACTGTTCTTGGAGAAAATACCCCATCTTTAATAACAAATGTGAAGAATTGTGATGAATAAAACAAAGAATTAGAACTTGGTGATCTGCCAAAAATTAGTTCCAAAGCTTTCATGTATCATGCTACATCTCGAAGGATCAAAATGGATTTTGTTAGGAAGAAATTTCCCAATTATTCATTTCATAATTTCAAAACTCATAGTGATTCTAATTCCCAGAATGAGAACACTAAGGAAATTACGTTGCAATGGAGTACAGTCATTTTTTTAAACTCGCATGGTAAGCCAGGTGAGTTAAAGAAATAAATGGACTCGTTAGAATTATTTATCTCTCTATATATCTGTAGTTAAATGATATCTGATCAGCCTTAGAGAACTTCTCGGAAATAACTGCTGATCATATAATCCTTTTTGAAGTTGGTACACATTTCCACAAAATTTTCTATTAGGAATAAGATATTAATTGGTTGAAGCAATGGGTCAATAAAGTATCTATGAATCCCTGACTCATATAACTCATGTGAACTGTGAATGGGCTGGCCTACTCATTGGCACGATAAAATTCATCATTTTCTGTGATTTGGGGTCATTTGATATGCCAAATCTTTTTTGGAGAGAAACTCTCCTCAAACCTCACTTATTTCACGGCATGGATCAATTACTCTTTTGTGGTTTCCCCTGTTCTAAGTAAAA
>JABUQX010068383.1:0-21068 GCA_015478945.1 Trachelipus rathkii | reverse complement strand
ATATTATATTTATTATTATTTTACTTTTCCTCATTATTATTATTGATTATTAATTTATATTATTATTATTATTATTATTAATTATTATTATTATTATTATTTTATTATTATTCATTAATTATTATTATTATTATTATATATATATTATTATATATAATTAATTATTACACTTAATTATTATAATATTAGAAAAATTAGAACAAAACCAAAGATTGTAATGCGATAAAAGGCATATGGTCCTGACGGTATTACTCATGTGGTTCTTAATGTATTTACACTAATTTAAAATAAAAGAATGAAAAGTAAAATAAAAATTTAATTCTCTCCGTATTAATTAAAAATATTTAAATACAATAAAATTAATACAGATTATAAAAAATAAAATTTTGAATTATCGTCATCGTCATTTCATTTGTAAAAAATCTTAGCACATATAATTCTCATCGTCATCCGTAAAAATTTACTCATGATCTCAATCGTCCAAAAATTTTATTCGCCACATCACAAACTATACTATACTATATATATATATATATACTCTATACTATATATATATATATATATATATACTATATATATATATAATATATATATAAGGAAACTTTTTCTATAAAATTTATAAAATATACTTTAAATATAGATATATATGCTAATGATATATTATATATAGATAAAATATATATTATAATATATATATATATATATATATACTTATATATATACATATACTAATATTATATATCTATATATATTATATGATTATATTATAATATATAATTATATATACTATATATATATTGAGGTATTCAATATTATAATGATATATATACATTTAATAATATTGAAAAGAATATTTTATACTATTAATATATAATAGTATATACTAGATCATGATATACCTATAATACTACATATCTACTATAAGATAAACATATATATATATATTATAATATATATATATACTTATAAATATATAATAACTATATATATATAAATCCTCAGAACATATAATATAATATATTTAATTTTTTCTAATTTTATTTTCTTAATTTATTTTTGGAAGAGTGTCAAATTTTTTGTATTGTTTGTTCTTTATTTTGTGCCAATTTATTTTTTTAACAACTTTAACTGAAATTTATTTCCATTTTTATAGCGTATTTCAAATGTATGGGACAGATCTGCTATTTGGTGTAAGATTTATCTTAATCGTGAGATGAATATTTTATTCTATATGATTTTTTCTCGAAACTACGTAAATGATTGATAGGCTTTCTTCTTTACCAAACCGAATTAAATTTAACTGAAAGGAATTGAAAATGATTTGCTAGGTTTTCTCTTCCCTTCTCTCTTAGACTATACCAAACAATAAAAATAACACATTGCTGGTTCTTCCCTTCTCTTCTTATTGGTAGGTTTGCCTCTCCAATTTAAATTTAGACCAGTAGTAGCAATTTAACAAAAAAAAAATTATGCTTTTTTTATGGTAAAATTTTTTGTAAAATTGCTAAGAAATGTGACTTAAAAATGTGAATATTTAAACGAAAGTCCTTTTCAAAGCAGATGATACAATCATTTTCTTGACAAAATATTATTTTCAGGTAAATAATTTGGATTTTTTTAAAGCTAGTTATATGGATTCAAGTTAAATTTCATTATTTGTTTTTTATTTCTTAGACATCGCAAGGATTACTATCATCAAAATAAGTCATTTTCTACTGAGGGAGAAGAATTCCAAAATTTATAAGAACTATTTCTATTATTTAACTGTTGTTTAAAATTCTTTTATTGTTATATAATTTTTATATTTGAAGAACGTTGATATTTTATATAAAGATAATGGAGATTAGTGTAAAAACTTACAGAATATTTATTTAAGAAGTGCCAAATATAATTAATCTGTATAAGAAGACAATTTTTGGGGAGGATAATTTTGTTACTTAAGAATATTCACTATTGGAAACCTAACCCAAGCTTTAATTAACAGTGTAGTTTACGACTACCGATAAATTTTTAATAAACTTCGTTGTGGTAAACATATTTTATACAGTTATGTAAAGATTACTTTTATTTGCCGTGCAACCCTTTTCTATATCTCAATTTAAGAGTCGATGTTTTCCTCAATTTCTTTGAATATTCAGGTTCAAATGGAAAGTTGTTCATGTCTGCTTAAAGGTAACAACTATGACCTTACCTCTCAGTGTTGAAATATTTTGAACAATATTTCGACTGCCCAAAATCCCACTATTTAATAGTATTTATTATTTATGAAACATTTTTATTAAAAATTTAATATTTTTTAGTCTATTTTTCCTTGATAATTTTGCAACTTGTTTATAGAATCAACGATGATTTAACTATTTCGATTCTTAGTTAGAAGTTGAAACTTGTTCGAACAATAGCTTTTAAATTGAGTTTATAAACCTTTTCTTTTTTTATTTCAATACTTTGGCCTCAGAAAAGAATTTAGCGTGAAGTCACGAATCTGAAAAAATGTAAAAAAAATTAAAAAAATAAAAAAAATATTTTTTTCTTAAAAAAATTCAAAAAAATCACCAACCCTGGTTAGAAGATAAATAAACATCACATGTTAAATTTAATCGTACATTGGCAAGAGACCCTGAGACCATCTGCTAGATAATTTTAAAGATTTTATATCCTCAACAATAAAATTTAAAAGCAAAAAAAAATGCAAAAACACTGCAGGATTAAACCGAAAAAAAGTAATAAATAAAACAGATTTAAATAATTATTTATTTACAAAGATAATTATCAAAACAGATTATCGAAATACGTACAAACATTTAAGCTTAAAAATAAATATTGAACTAAAAACTACCTCAAATAATAATAATTAAAAATAATTTTAAAAATAACTAATTAAAGCCTCGTACCAAAGACATTCATTAAGTACAGATAACTCAATGCTCTTAATTTATATACTTATCATTATATCATCATATTATATATATATTATATATATATATAGATATATATTACATGCTCACAAGAAAAGTAACAAATCCAAAGCCCGCAGCTCCTAAAGCAAACATCTATTCTCACACTACAATATAATCTATGTAATACGCATTACATACGTATATTCTATATCTATATAAATACTATATAAATCTATATAGATAATATCAGATAGTTATTATATATATATATATATCTATATCAAGCTAATGAAATCTATATATTAAACATACCTATATCTATATATCTTATTATCATCTTAAAATATTAATTTTATAATCTACTATTAACTACACATAACTACGATACTTATACTCAACCTACTAACGCTATCCATATATACTTTCCTAGGATTACAGCTCGATACTTATACTTTATTACTACTTCATATTAAATATTATTCTCATTCATTATACTACTCTATATAGTATCTAATTTTTAGTATATAGTCTGATCACATCAACTAAAATCCCGGACTTAATATAAATACAGATTAATTACCATCTTTATCTAATTAATAACAAAACTGAAACTCTTATAGTATATACCGTAATACTACAATAGGATAAAAAAATTCACACTATCTTACTCCAGATTCTTTCCTATTGCTTTCCACAGTTCAAATATTCATCGTTATTTCTCAAAAATCCTTCTTTCACTACGCATATTTAATTTTGTTTTGGCCTTTCCCTATTTTCACTTTTATAAATTTTTGACCCGTCGTTTATTACCTACCATTTATTTCCATATCCCTATTTAGTCTTCAGTTTTTATGTGGTGAAGAAAAACTAATTTGTCTAGTAATTTTGCATGTTTTCTTCATAAAGATTCATTCTAATATAATATAAACATTCTTCTTTTTTCGTTCTTTTTTTTGTTTTGTGGAAAAATTGATTTTCTGTCACTTAAAACTTAAGCAGTGAAATCTCTTAGCTCTTAAATAATGTAATACAGTTCTATAGAATAATATAGTTAGCAAATCTTGATTTTTTATATGATGACAATATCTCTTCGACAATAGGAACTACTATACAAGATATATTTAATCTGAATCAGTATCTTTTCACTCTCTTTAATAAATATATATAATATAAAGGAAATAGTGAGAGTTCTAGAAAGAGGATAATAAAGAATTCTTGCACTCTTTTTCACCATTTATTTTTATGATTTCATTTGCAATGATTTCTGTATTATATATATATTATATATGCAATTAAGATTAGCATATATATAATATATATATATATAGCTATATTATGATATATATATATATATATAACTATATATAATATATAATATATAATATATTATATTATAATATATATATAAACTATATATATAAATGTCTATATATATATTATTATATATTATTATATATACTATATAAATATAAATATTACTATATATTATAATACAAGATAGAAGAGTTTGCAATTTAGAGCTACTTTTGAAGACATTCTTTCCGCTTCTAGCCTTCTAAACAAGATAAATATTTCGCCAATTTTAATTTTTTTTTAATACTGTATATATATTATATATTTTTTATATGTATATACGTATTTAATAGCAGATGACGTTTTTCACCAGTCATCAAAGGCTTAAAATACCCACAAAATATAACATACAGTGCCATAACATATGTATGGTATAACATGTAAGTTCTAAATGAGGTGAATATCTCTCTCTCTCTCCTCTTCTCTCTCTCTCTCTCTCTCTCTCTCTCTCTCGTCTCTCTCTTCTCTCTCTCTTTCCTCTCTTCTCTCTTCTCTCTCTTCTCTCTCTCTCTCTCTGCTACCACCTTAAAAAAATCTAAGGCAACAATACATATAACATATATATAATATAATACAATAATAATATATATATACTATAGTATACGTACTACAATATATATATATATATATATTAATATAATCTATATATAGCTAATAATATATACTATATCATTACAATGATACCACACCTCACGGGCAAATGCCCTTTTCAAAAGAGAGGGGCAAAAAAAAAGAAGAAAATAAACATTAAAATAAATAATTAAATAAAAAAAATTACATAAAGAAAAGTAAAAGTTAAAATTAAAATGGAAAGTAAATCCACCCTGACCCGCCTTACGCAATTCCCTCATGTGGGCGCAGACGCGCGACTTAAATAGAGGAAGATTGAATATAGCGGGAAAATAAAAGAAGGCAAGTAGTTCCATAAAACAGATGTGACTGGACTGGAAAGAAAAAGGTACCACAACGAGTGATCCTTTGAACTAATATTTCAACACAATTTTCATGACGAGAACAAGGCCACCTCTTGTGTCTCCGAGGGCGACGATTGGGGAAGCGTATATTGCGAGAGGTCACATTCACGCGAGACCTGCACGTATGAAATACCTATAGAAAGAGATAAAGCACCTAATACCGTCAACGGACGCAGAGAAAGATAGAGAAAGAGCCGGTCAAAGGGAGTCAGAGATCAATTGGGACTAGTTTTAAAGCCTCTTAGCCTTAGATTTCAAAGATATACAAAAAGGAGGGTGGAACCGGCATTCACTCCATAATGTGGATAACAGTTATTCCATACAGAAGTAAATAAAGACCTTTAATATAACTGGTTTAGCTATCTGAGTTACGAAAAGAAAAAAGCTGGGATATTTGATAGAATTCCCAGCTTCTTACAGGCCATTTTAGCAACCGATGGGATGTGAGGTCTCCATGACAATTCACTATTTATGCTTTTAGTCCAAGAATGTTTGTTGTTTACGGGAAAGACATTAGAGCCATCAAAAGGGATGGGAAATTGGGAGGTACTTATATATATATAATATTATATAGTATATATATATATATATTAGTAATATATATAAATATATAATATATATATATATATACTATATGTCATATATATATATATCAATATATATTACTATAGTATATATATATATATATATATATATATATATATATATATATATATATATATAATATTATATAATTAATATACTATATATAAACTATATACTATAACTATATATAAATATATATTATATAATATACTATTATATAAGTAATAATATATAAATATATATATATAGCTTTACTTAGAATATTACATATATATAATATATATACTTAGATTATTATATCATATTATATATATATATAATGACTACTAAATTGGTAGAAATATATACTATCTATTACGATTTACCATGTCTAATAGAAATACAAACACTCTATATAATTATATATACTATATATATATATATATATATATTAGGCTATTATATATATATATATTATATAGATATATATACTATATATTATAATATACTATATATAATATATATACCTATATATATTATATATATATATATTATACTATATATCATATATATACTAGTTAATATATAGAATCATCTAGGCTTGAATTTTATATAGAGTGACACATTTGGCCTTTAACTCCAGGTTGCCAGATTTGTCCTTCTTTAGCAGGAGCAGGCCTAAATTTTAAATAGTCTTTTATTTATAATTAAAAAGGCAATAATAATAATAAACAAGAAATTGATTTTTCAGATTACAAACAAATTATTAAAGTTAGTTTTGGTTTGAACTTTTGTTGAACTTGGACATCTTTCATTTTGAGTCTGTAATATGTGATATGTTTTCTAGAGTTATCAATGGTAATGAAACAAATCTTCTTCTTAAATGTTGAAGGGTTTTCAGAATATATCACAAAAATAAATTGAATAGCGGCTGGTCCCATCTATGCAAAACAATAAACACATTTGTTGGTCTAAATACTGAGTATTTGACTAATATTTATAATATATATATAAATCCAGAGTATAATTTTATTTCCTAGCAATATATAATATATATATCTATTATTCTATAAATATAATAGTATATATATAAGTATATATATATATATATATATATATATATAATATTATATTATATATTATTATATATAATTTATGATATTTAATTTATTGCCAATCCTTCACAGTGGCTTAAGTTAGAAAAAGACTTGCTTTTCATCAACCTGCTTTCTTAGGCTGCCACTTCTCATTCGGTTCACTCTAGTATTGCCGATGACCCTCAACTCTCCATTCTTCCACTCATTTCACTTGCGTTGCTTCCCTCCCCTTATGTATCTAAAAGTGGTCTCTCGTCTACGCTTTCCTTGATTCAATTTCTTGGCCGATCTGGTTGGCGATTCTCAGTGAATCGTGGCTTTAATGCCATGCACTCTTGTGTTGCACAATTTGAAACCGTGATTACAAATCTGTAAGCGTGTCCTTTAACTCTCCCATTACTCTGACTACCCATAGGCTCACATCTAATCATCTCGTCCTCTCCCATTCTTTCATTACTCTCCAATTTTGCGCGTCATACCCTCATATAGATGCTGATTTCCCTTACCTGTACAAACATCCCCACCTCCATAGAACACTATCTTCCTGTGACTAAACATACATAACTATAGTCAGGAAGATATCTGCGACGACCTACAATGCACTATTAGTTGCTCTGTAAATCCTCCGGCCTCTAAGGAAGCCGGTGTACGCATGGAAATTTCTCGTTCACGATTGCCTGTATATGGGATCCTGTAGGAATTATTTTTTTCTTCCTGCTTCAGATACATGGGTGCAGTAGTTAGTCTCATAAGGGTCTATATTCAGCCCTGTAAGTGGTAAGTGAGCTCACTCGATCTCACTTGTTGGGTTAGGATCTCGCAGGCTTCCTCCACCACTCTTTCGGCACCGTTAGTGTTGAAGCTAATAGCCAAGGAAGAGGAGCTGTTAGTATAGACATACTCCGTGATCCATACCGTGTCGACTAAGGCTCATTTTCAACGCCTCTTGTTTTCCTCTCCTGACTCCAACCGAGACGTTCTACGTTAACCTCTCACTGCGTACTCCTTTTATTCATTATTAGGCATTTGTGTATCCCATAACTGGCATCGTGCCTCGAGAGAATTCACTCTCGCTATTGCGCTACACAAGCCCACTGCGTCGCACCTGCGTACAACAGAAAGGCGAATTGTTCTTTTGAACTATTTGGGACACTTCTCAAAGATTCACCCTCAAGTCCTTGTGGATGACCATTCCTTCTTCTCCTCCACAGGATACTGATTTTGTGGAATACATTGTGGGCTCTCCTCTATAGTTTCTCGCAAATTCAATCCTCTTCTATTCTGAGAGTACCTCCCGCGTTCCTGTAGTGCACCCACCTGCAAGAGAATTACGTTTTCGGCTAAAGGAGCAGAGTGTGAGTTTATTTCTGGTCCATTTACTTATTAAATTTGGTATGTTTCTTTCGTTCATGTAATCTTTGTTTTTATTTAATAACTATTTTCCTCAGGAAAAATGTCAAGTCATTTACAAGTGGTCTGTGTATCATAGTACATTAACTTATTAATATATATACATAATATATTCACTTTCTAATCTCTCCCTGAAACTTTATTGATTATTGAAACGGTAATCGATGATCTTCTGGAAAGATATGTGTCTCAGTATCTATATAACTCTCTCTCTCGTACGGTGTTTCGGGAGGGGCCATGGCCCCTGGCCCTCCCTGGATACGCCACTGTATAATAATTATTTTTATATTAATAGTGTAGTATCATACTTTCTCGGTAACTAGCTATTACTATAGATGATAGATCATAACTTATATACTATATATATATATATATAGTACTAATATACTTATAATATTATATTATATCATAATATATATCGAGATCGTGGGCGCGGAAAATATTTATACACCTTTATAGCTCTCCATATAGTGGAAAAAACTCTTGGGTTCGCTAGGCGTGCTCATAAAAGGGCGCATCTCGTGTTTTTAAAAGACCACTAATTAGTCCGTAAGCGCAAAAGCTCACTTGTCCGCAGACAGGATTTTTTTATATAGGCTAACTTTAGGGATGCAGAAAGAATATTGATATATATCGATATGGATATTTTTTCCAATATAATCCAAAAAATATCGATTTTATTTTATCCGTCGATATATAGATGCCTATATTCCTGACTATCGATATTTCTTTTATTTATGTTCTCTAAATTTTGAACAGTTTTTTTGCCTGATTTATCTTTATAATTTTTAAGCAAGACGTTTGTATTTTTATGTGCGTACATGTGTCCTTTTCTAAGGTGGGAGGGAGGTTAGAGCTAGAGAGAGAAACAACTTATGACATATTCATTGCGTATTTTTACTTTTTAAATCAGATATTCATGAAAAGAGATGAAAGAATCCTTTGAAATATAGTACTAGTAGTTAGCACTTAGCACGTTAGCAAGATAAGAAGGCTAGGCGCTCTACCATTAGGACTGAGGGCTGCAGCAACCTCAAAAAAGATAAAGTAGGGCAGATGTGATTTATGTTAACGGAATTGATGATATATGCGTAGAAGAGAAAGTGAAAACAGAGAACGACGAAAGATAAGTATGAAGAGCAGTAGATATGAGTGGAATTCGATAGATATAGAATAGGAACAGGTAAATATGCACCGGCATAAGTTGCTTAACCATAACAAAATAGTTAACGAGCAAGTGACTGCCTATCATTTCACAGCAGTCAAACCTTAACTGTCACAAAACAACTCTATTACAAGAAAAGAATCAAAGTAAAAAAGATAAACATTTTAAAAAATCGCCCTTGCGTAACGTATACAGCTAAGAATTTGTTTAACTCAAACATTATCTTAAAGAGCAAAAACTAAATTGAAACAATGAAGAGAGTATGCATATGGCTCTGTCATACACCTGTGTTTTTTTTTAACAATAACCTTAAGATGTAATGAAAAAGTCGCGTGATCTTTTTTACAAGATACCTGTTAAATCTATAAGAGTGTTGTAGAAGATGGACTATCTAGTTAATATTTTAAGCTTATTCAGAGATGTTAGTGCTACTGCTCTCTTACTACTCTCTCATTGCTCGTCTACTACTGTGCTTACTACTACTGCTTGCTACACTTCTCATCTCTAGCTCTGGCTTCTCTCATCATCTCTTCTTCTGCTTACTCTCATGCATCATCTCTACATACTCAATACTCTCTTACTCTCTCTGCGTCTTTTTTATAAATAAATAATAAAAAAGTAATACTACAATAAATTAAATATCACAATTACTGTAGTAATTATAATTTAAACTAAATAGAGACAAGGAACGTTGATCTTGTGTTCAGCATTCTGAACCATATATTAATTTAATTGAGAATGAGTGTAATCACTCCTTCTATATTCATTTAAGACACTTTTTTTACGACCAATGACGTGACCCAATAAATTATAAAGGGCTTAAAACTTCTCTTACGTGATATTTAACGTAGTATTAAGCCAGTATATTTTTTTTGCCATATTATATTTCGAAATGATACTAAATTATCTAATTATTCTTTATTATAATGAAAATTTTTTAATTGCATTTATTTTACGAGTTAAAGGTTGTATAAATATAAAGAATAATAGTAATATAATAATAAGAATATGAATATCAAATAAATAAATAATAAATTAATCTATTAATATAAATTTTTATACTGGTATGATTTAGTGATTTAATGTTTTAATATATAAATAATAAAAGGTATTGCTACAATTTTCTAGATGGTGAGAGTTCTTGATATGCTGATCATCACATAAAGATGTGTAGCAGTCCCTCCCCCCACCCCCTGAGGATCTTCTTAATCATTCTATAGTGTCAGCCACGCGCACATGAAAGTAAGAGATCAATTTAGATAGAAGCAGATTAAGGTAAAATATAGTTATAAAATCTCTTGGCTGTTTGAAACTTAATAAAAAATAGATAAGAGATTCATCTTTAGTATTTTTCATACATACATAATTCTAATATGGTATAACATCTCTAAATGATAATATACAAATCACACTCAATCAGTGTTCATTTCAATATGCTTGCACCATTGTTACGTTTCCTACGAGCTCCTAGGTATTTAGCATATAAGTTTCAAATTAAACTTAATATTTGATAATATATATAATTTTAAAATGTAAAATATTATTTGACTTATAATACATAAGTAATAAATATCACCATTATATATTTATTTGACAGTTCGTCGATCAAAACAATATAGGCAATTATATATATATAACTAATTATATATATCTATATATTATTTTTTATATACGTTATATTATATTATTATATAATTATATAGTTATTATTATACAATACACAATTCAATTATACTTCAATATATGACTATAAGTAATATTAATATTATAAGTGATATATTTACTATAATAGTATATATTTTTACTAGTTTATATTCTTCCGTGCTTATTACCTTTTATCTAATAATGAGATATATATAATTTTAAGTTATAATGTTATATATTTATAAAATATGAAAAGAAATATAAAGTAAATATATATATCATATATAGTGAGGGAATAATTGATAAACAGTTATGTAATAATATATTAATAAATAAATATTAAATATATAAAACACCTCTACTCTATATTGTGTATTATGATCTTCTTCCCCAGTATACGTCAAGTGAGCGATCCCCAGATCTCCTTCTATGAGAGAGACAGGCTACATTACATATAATATGTAACCACCGACGACAGAGTTTTATTACCTCCCGTAGAAAATAAGGTGGTGAACGTGTCTTGTTGCCGCTCCGTCAGGTCGGCAGCCTTCAACGCTCTAAGAAAGATGTCCTGACTTATCAGTCTTCTAGATCTGAGCGAAACTCGTCTTTTGTCCAGTGGACGGAGGATTGTGTTTGCCACGAGAGAGAAGCAGATGCGATCTTTATGCTTATTTAACATAAGAAATGATCGCGAGTCCAATAGTATTATGTGCGCGATCGTACACTAGGTACATATATTATTTGGTGAGGATTATTGAAAAGATTATGTGTTATATATTAGGATATGCAGATATAACTAATATCTCTCTAGGTTAAAGATGTGATTAGTTGTGTTTATATGGGGAGTGCTTCTGGGGGTGGGTAAAAAGAACGATACGTGTTTGCTTCATACTTATAGTTATATAAGTGCAAATAGTAATTAATACTAAGCAGTGATGTTTTTATACGATATCTATAAGCTGCAGAAGGTGGACGAGAGCCGGGAATGTGGTGTCCTGGGATCGCCATTATATAACTTACAATGCTAGCGAGAATGATCGTATAAGAGTGATTTAATTTTTGTAAAATATAATCTAGACCATCATGTCAAGTCAATTGGTTTTATTAATGGGTATATTCATGATAGTTTCGCGTAGTAGTATGATGATGTGGTAAAATTATATGGTGACGGATCGGCGTAATGACTTGATGAGCGAGTGAGACTTATATTTCTAGTGTTTAGTCTTATTTTAATCTTTGTTTTTTTTTTTTATCTCCTATGTGCTAGATCACAAATATTTGATTTTTCTTAAATTTTATGTCAAATTTTGAGTTATTTATGTGTTATTATTTTCATTTCATATTTTATATTCTTTTTAAAGGAAATTTTTACAGTATTCAAATATATTTTTATTTATTTATTTGTCATAAATCGCTTTACTTTGAAATTTTATATTTTTATTATTTATTTTTTTTTATTTATTTTTTTTATTTTATGTTTTTATTTATTTTATTTTTATTTATTTTATTTATTGGAAGGGGTATTTTATTTTTATATTTATTCCAATTTTTATTTTATTTTTTTTATTTTATTTTTATAAAATACCTTGAAACATTGGATAATATCTTTAGACCGATTTTTTTTAATCTCTTCTTATTATCGATTGTAATATTCTTCTATTTTTTATGTGAAATTAGGATTTGAGATGTATATAATGATGAAAAACTATAAAAGGTTGTGTGTGTGGTTTTTTAAATCTGTCTGCAATGATTCTTTTTTTTTTTTTATTTTTTGTTTCATATATTGTAGTTTATCTGTTATTTTTTTTTAATTTATTCATCGTATTAGTTTGTCTCTATTAATTTATGTTTACTTTCTCAAGTATTTTTCCTCTTTAATTATATATTTCATATTCTAAATTATCGTCGATATAATATTTTTTAATTCTTTTTTTTTTATTTATTATTTACTACTTAATAAGTAATTTTTAATTTTTAAAGACAGTGTTTCCCCTAAATAGTAGTGCGAGGGAAAGAAGAATTTAAATTTGGGATGATGAGATATGATGTAGGAGGGATGATTAAATTTGTATGAGATGAGTTGAGTGATCACATGGTATTGTATCGATGAATGCTATGAGGTTTGTACTGTTAATAGGTAATGGGGGCATAGGGGTGTAGAGAACAATTCAGCCTGATGTTATTATATCCTGAGACTAACTATTTATTTGACATGGTCTTATTTCGTTAATATGACTATTATTGAGTGCAAGACACCAGGCAGGTGATTGTGACATATAGTTTACAGAAAGGTGGAATAATTATTTATTCCTGTATATTTCATATATATATTGTGATGTAAGTATATTACCTTATTTATAGATTGTGAGACACAATAGTTTTCCCGTGTTACCCATAAGTGTTGTTAACAATTATTTTTGCGTAATTTAACATGTTATATATATATTGTTGATCACGACTATTTGGGAATATTCTGAATTATTACGGTTTTAAAGCATTTTTTAAGATAATATTTTATTTAAAGTGACTGGGTAAAATCCTTATATAGAATAAATAAAGACATTATATATAAAATATAGAAGAAATAATGGAAATTTAAGTCAATAATTTAGTAAAAAACTACATACGATTAATCATTCTTAAGCACAGCCTACAAATCCGATACTCTACCGATACACTACTTACTCTTCTATATATATATGGGCTCAATCTTGAAGAGTCAACGAACATACACTGAAATTTTATTACGTACATTATGTAGACTTGTTGAGGCAGCATGCATATAAAAAAACAACTATAAAAAAAACGAAAAACATATAAAAAAATGAAAAAGTTATATATAGACAGAAAAACCAGGTTGTAGACGTGCTTTCGTATGAAACAAGTCTCAGTGGACTATAACATGCTGTGAATATAATCAGAAAAACTAGATGCCTAGAGAAATAGGGAAGAAGCTGGAAGTTAAGTATTAAGTTAAGATTTATTGAACATTCACAGATAATGATCTTTTCTTCATATTATATATAATAATATATATATATTATATATAATATATATATAATATAAATATATATTATATATAATTATATATATATATATATATATATATATATAATTAATATATATATATATATATATATTAATAATATATATGTTATAAGTATAGTATTAGTATGTATACTAACCTACAATCTATGTATAACATATATAGATGATAATACAATAACTAGCTACCTATCATAGTAAGGTGAGCCTAGATCACATTGTTAGGCATATAGAGCTATAGGCTACAGAATAATATAAATATAAATAAGACCTATTAGTAAACGTACAAATATAATAATATATAGGTCTAGCCCGATGAGTAGTTATAAGTGAGTAGTGATGTTTTATATAATAAACTATATAACGTATGTAATTACCACACGGCGTATAGTCTCAATACCACGATGTTAGGATATAGTCAGGGTTCTCTTACTAGGGCCTCTTGTATAGGGTAGTATAGAGATACAGGGTGCATATGGAGAACTATATTAATCCCCCCTCTAGTAGTATATGGTACTTCCAGTGATAACTCACCACGCTACATTTTAAGGTCTTTAGGGTATGTTGTGGTGAGTATTACCTATACCGTATCATAATCTCCCTATTCCTGAGTTATATATAGTAATGTTATATATAAAACTATCCCCCCTCCGTACCCCCTATATATTGGATCGATAGTCCATCACTACTAAATAAAGGATGAGTTATAACTATCCTTTTTAGGAAAACGCACCACCCTTAGTAAGCCTAGCTAGCCCTATATATACCATACCTATATATATATATATATGACTCGATGATAATATATTATATTATAATTATTATAAATATATGTGAGACTGAAGCTATACTAAGATAAGTAGATTACTTCCTCATTGTACGTTTGACGTGTAAGACGTCCCTGACACTCCAGTGTCCAATGGTACGGCCTTCTTGAGCTCATATCCACACTCTTCCTACTACAGGAGTAGACTCTCGGTCACACACTAAAACCATAAAAAGAATTAACTATTACAGACAATCTTTTTTTCCATATAATCCCATGTGTAGGATAGAAAGAGCTCCCATAAGCAGTATGCTCTGCGGTAGTTGTAAGAGAGCGCATTAAATGGACAGTGGATAGGTGTGAGTTGAGACACCGCTATACCACTATATTTTAGATCCACTAGGAAACGCTTATGCATGCACTCGGGACCTAGCAAAAGTTGTAAATCAGCCGTAGAGGACCTTGTTGAGTTTCTCTCAGCGAACAATTGTCACTCGAACTCGTTTATGTTTGATATTAAAAATATGCTATTCGATGAACTAAATGTTAGAGGTATAAGAGGAGTGCAGAAGGTATGATAGCAATCGTATAGTAAAAAGGTAATTTCCATTTACTTGCTGCCTAATATAATAAAGGATGAAAAGGAAGCGTGTATAAGCCAACTGAATGTTGTGACGTGTTTATACACAATGTGCGTGTGTGTGTTGTAGTTGTTGCTTGTGGTAAATGGCATGAAAATGCTTATGAGTGTTGATTGATGTTGTGGCTTGTGTGATATACGTGCGCTATTCGTCTTATAAAGTATGTATGCTACTACTCTTGACATAAATTAATATTTTAAAACTTACAACTAAAAATAAAAAATCTTTTAAATTTAAGTTTGCACAGCACCCCACAGCGTAGGTGGTGATTGGTGTGCTAGACTTGTTGTGTGTGATGATGTGTCGTGCTGTGCTAGCACTGTGTGGCTGAGAATAAAAGGCGACGTGGACCTGTGGACACATACTGAATGGTAGGTATTTTAGTTGTGTACCCGAGAATTTTAACTAAAGTATAATTGGAAGTTAATATACTTGTACAGCTGAGGAAAGGTTCCCAAGAGTGATAAAGTTAGCCTTGTAACATAATATGGTTCCATCTATAGGGGAATATTACGAGGTAAACCTTCTTGATAATGTGTGAGAATGATTTTGTCGGCATGAGATAGTAGGTGAAGCCTATTCTCAGACTGATTGACTGCATTGTGCAACGACTATATATGTTTCGATAGTATTCGGAAAAGGGAATGGCTTGCAGTAACAAGTGTGCTACCCTGAGTAAAAATATTTGAATAAAAATTTGTGACTATATATTATAATATTAATATAACTTATATAATTATATATAATATAATATAATATAATATATTAAATATATTATATATATATATATATATATATAATATATATATATATATAAAGAATAAATATATATAGAATAATATATTGTCTGAGTATATATATAAGGAATTTAGAATACAAATAATATAATATATATATTGTAACTATATATATAGGCTTATTTCAATTTTTACGTGCATGAGCTTAGTACGAATATTACTGATATTTTATGAAATTCGATCGAATATATCAATATATTTAAAATCATCGATAAATCTACAAGCGGTAATAAACCAAAAATCGCCTATTTCGGATTTAGATCTATGTAGGATTAAGTTGACTTCGCTTGTGCTGTGCAAACTAAATTAAAGATATTTATTATTTAGTTTACTTTTTAATATTAATTTATATCCTAGAATAACATCTTTATAATGAGGGAATGGCCGTTAAAGCCTTCCTAAAGCAATTCATTGCATTTTACAAGCACATAAAGCAGGTAAATAATATATTGGCAAAATTTTTAAGGAAAATAGGTACAAATTTTTTTATATTCTAATGACGAAAGATTTAAACTAACTAGGGGGACAGTAAAAGTCACTACATTATATTATATAATATATATATAATATATATATATATATATATATATATATATATATAATATATAAAATATTATAAATAGTATATATAGTATATATATATCATGGTTGGAAAAAAACGGGCTCGGCTCGAAAGCCCCCTAAAAAGGAGTTTACCCTTTTTAGGGGGCTGAAGCCAGGGGACGGAGGGGGGGAGGTTTCATACCCCGGAGGGGATGGTCGAGGACCCCCACAACACCCCAAAACCCAAAGCAGCGGGGTTCCTGGAGACCATCCCCGGATGGGGGGATTAGTCCCCCCCGTAGTCCACCTAGAGGCCGAGAACCCTGACTCCTGTATCAGTCGGGTGGTCTACCTCTCTAGTGCGATATCGTTAGTTTTAAAAACACCCCTAACACTCGGGCGCCCTATTTTTTTTGCGGTCAAAAGTCTGTTTTTTTCTGTGCCATGCATAGTGCAACAATGTGTATGCCTTACTGTTGGTGCTGTCGTTCTCTAGTTACATGCATGTTCAGGTTTAGACACTTAACGTATATAATATAATAATATATATTATATATATATTATATAATATACTATATATATATATATATATATATATAATTATATCGATACATCCAATACTCGATATATCGATATAGTAAGATATATCGAATATTGAAGCTCAGACGAAAAATTGAAATTTACCATATATATATATATACATTATATATATATATTATATATATATATATAATATTATATATATATATATATAATATATATATATATAATATATATTACTATATATATATACGAAATATTAATTGTTTTAAAATTTATTAAAAGAAATAAATGCATAACTTTTAACTCAAAACTAAATAAGTTTCCCATTTTAACATCAAGTTTTATGTTATAGAAAACCATTGAATGTGATACTATCTTTTAAATTTATTTAATTTTTAAATTAAATTCTTTCTTTGTACTATGAAATTTTTAATGCTTTTTAAAAATAAAAAATACTTATTTGTTTATAGATTAATTATACGTAATGTTAATTAACTATTAATTAGCAATACGAGAAAGTCTATTTAGAGACTTTTATACGTACCGTTACCCCCCCACCCCCAAAAAAAAATAGTACAGGTATCTCTATGCACCATAAATGGTTTCTAGTTATAGATTTGTTAAAATTTTAAGTGAGTTATATATATATATAATATATAATATACTATATATATATATATATATATATATATATATATATATATATATATATATATATATATATATATATATATATATATATATATAAATAACATAAAATAAAAAAAAAAAAAAATAAAAAATATATTTATGTATCCATAGGGATACCTTTACTACCTTTTTTGTGTAACGAGTACATTAAAAAAGGTCAATAAATAAAAAAAAAATAAAATTACCTTTCCTTGTTGTGTTGTTATAATGGCGTCGAAAAAAATGTTTTTGGTAGAATTTGTTAACAATTTATAATTAGCAACTTAAAAATGAACAATTTTTTCTTACACTTAATTTAATGAGATTTTTTTTATTTAATAATACTTTTATTTGTAAATACGCAAATAATATATTATTTTCATTTAAAAAAATGCATTTTCGAGAAAAATGAAGCGAGTCCTATCGAAAGAAGTTTAACGTTAAGACTGAAAGCGAGCGTATCGATAAAGTCGGTAAAATTTTCCTAAAATTTTCCTCCGCAGCGTGAAGAAGACCTACAAGAGTAGGTTACTATTTTTTTTAATTATAACTTCAAAATACAATTTCCCTATGATTTTTAAATTACTTTTTATATTTACTTTCATTTATAATAAATTAAAATTAAAAATTTACTTTAGATCAAAAGGTCAATAGCTATACTTTGTCGTAATACTTTAATATACGTAAATTCTGTCTATGCGAAAATGTTTGAAACTATAATAAGAAAAAATAAGAAATGTTGCAACTGCCTTGGGCCTTACCTCTAAATTCTGTTCTTGTTAAGCAAATCATTAATATATAGCGAATTAATAATTTTAACAATTCGGAACTCACTTAAAATAATTTATTTTATTTTATTAACAAAACCTTTTAAAAAATTCTTTTAAGTATTTGAAGGAAATTTATTTAACCTTTTAATTCTCTTACTTTTTCGTTCACGAATTTGTGACCTCATTTTGTCGTCGCCTCTCATTGGCAATTTATTAAACATAAACCTAACTACCTGTAAAAATTTACTTATAGATAATTTTTTATTTGATATTCATATTTCTTTATTATCTTTCTATGTAATACATATAAACTTTGCTAAACATAAATCTCAATAATTGCTTCAAAGAAATATTTGTCGGAGAAAATTTGCAATATAACCAAATGTGGCAACTATTATGTTTCCGGGCTTACCCCTTTCCTCCAAGCAAAAGATTAATATAGCGAATTAATTTTTTTTATCAATTCACAACTCACTCACAATAACAGATTACATTTATTTATTTTTATATTTTATTTAAAAAACATTTTTATTTCATTTAACAAAATTGAACACTACTCATAATTTCATTTTACTTATAAAGCAACTTTGACTTCTGTTAAAAGCAACATTTGGCATTTATATTATTTGTTCGAAATTTCACCAAGGAAAACTATGACTTCGCTTTGAAGAAAAGATTTTACTATATTTATTATTTTATTTATTTTAGAGAACTAATTCGAAAACTGAATACAATTGTATTCTTTAACGTTACCTCGAACGCGGTTGCATTTTTGTTTGTGTATACGAAAACGCTTTTAAAGGAAAGGAATAGGCATTTTTTTTTGTATGTTAAACTTTATCGGGATCTCTCTCTCTCTCTCTCTCTCTCTCTCTCTCTCTCTCTCTCTCTCTCTCTCTCTCTCTCTCTTCTCTTCTCTTTTCTCTCTTTTTATTTTTTTCTCTCTCCTCTCTCCTCTTCTCTCTCTCTCTTCTCTCTCTCTCTCTCTCTATGAAAAACATTTTTTTTTCTTTTGCTATATCTGAAGCATACTTCTCTTAAATATTTTTCATATCTTACAAACTTTTAAAATCATACAAGATTTTTCTTCTCACAAAATATTTTTGTTCAAAACTTTTGGTTGGAAAACTAATTATCATCCTTCAGGCATTATCTTTGTGCAACATGCCTCAGTTTTCAAAAGGACTCAAATATTCTGACCTCTCCGTTCTAGTTGTCTTACAAGATAACATTTGAAAACATATCATATGTCCTCTTGATTTTCTAATCAAAGAATTATTATCATTCTCTGTCCTTGTTTTGGCATAAAACATTCCTTCACAATATCCTAAAAGTAAGTTTCACTACTTAAGACTTCAACTTTGAAATCATTCCTGAGAATCAGGAAATTTACTCAAATTTATTCAAATATCTATTCAAATCCACCCCATATCTATTCATAGTCACAAATATCTATTTATAGATACATTTATACATTCATTTACAGACAAAATTTGTGTTTACACAATCATCTATTGTCATATGTGTCTCACACATATATTTACACAATATTTTACAAAATATTTACAGAGTATTCACTATATTTCATGCAATTCTGCATCAGTGTCACGCATGTCACTATATGAAATCCCAATTATTATTTTCTTTTTCTCATAACAACATTTGATGACGTACAACAGTCATTCTCCTCTGTGAGCTACCTCACATGTCTTCTTTCTCCATATTTGTTGTCTCCACAACAATGTTTTCATAAAATGTTTATCTCTACATAGTATTTTCAATAAAACACACAGAATTTCTGAATTAACTTAACTTGTTATGTATAAACATAGACAATATCACACTAATATGTCATCTACAATACCATCTAAAAGATTGGTGTAGAACAGCAGTGCCCAACCCGTAGCTCACGAGCAACGTGTTGCTCGCGTATCGTTCTAATGTGGCTCGCGGCTGGTGTATTCAGATTTATCACGTTTATTATAAATTAAACAGTTTAGAAATATAACTAATTGATATTATAATAATAGTATAATATATATATTAATTAATACTACTCTTTACATATATAGATATTATGTATATATCATAATATATATAATAATATATATTTATTTATATATGTTTATATTAGATATAGAATTTATGTATATAGTATATGTATGATATATATAGATTTATTATTAT
>JABUQX010068382.1:20000-65000 GCA_015478945.1 Trachelipus rathkii | reverse complement strand
TGCCTTTCTTTTTTTTGAATTTTTTTATTGTTATAACTATATAGCATTATAAGTAAACATTAAAATGAAGCAATATTTTATTAATATATAACCAGCACTCACTGGTCTTGGGTATGTGGGACGGAGCAACCTGTAGACTGTTCTTGTGTCGTGCATTTATTTACCACCAAAAATTAATATAAATGTTATTTCCTAAAAAAATATATTACAAAATAAAAAATAAATAAATTAAAAATACCCAATTATATAACACAACAGGTCCCCCATTATGATTTCTTCAGGTATTCGTATTTTAATAAAAAAAATGGATAAATTTATTAAAAAATATACTTACTTTAGGGTACTTCAATACTAGCGGTTAAAACGCTGCGTTTTCGAACGCCAATTGAATGTCAATCTCTCATATAGATGGAACAATGAACATAAAGTAGGTTAGGTTAGGTTAACGCTCTTATAAAAGATGCCTTACTTATAAAAGATTCCTTTTAAACCTTTCTATAAGTTGTACTCATATATTAATTTTATCTTGTATCTCCTTTTACGAAATTTATACTTTTCATATGATTAATATATATGTACCAATTATAATAATTTTCTTTTGATTCAGAAGGAGAGCATTATCCGGCTGGATACAGAATGTTGCCACTTTCCGGTTGAATGTGATATCCTGGTGGCATATGTTTTTTTAGGGATTACTGTATCCGTCAATTTCCCGAAACTATTTGCTTCGTTTCTGTTACTCCGCGAAAGAGCATAGGGCCTCGGTCTTCATTCGCCGTTTCTGGTTTATCATAACATTGTTTTGAGTAATCAAGTGCAGGTATTTAGCCCACACAACCCCCGAGACCGACCGGGATCCGATCACGGAGGTATAATGAGAGCGCAGCGTTTTACTCATTGAGCTATGTGACAATTTCGCGAAATTTGTACTGATTCTATTCATAGTCGTAACAAAAATCCTTCTAATGAAATGCAATCAATATTCTCTCTGACTCCTCCTTTAGTTACTCTTCCTAGACCTTTTTTAATAATCTTTTCTAATTTTGTTTTTCCTTCTGTTGGTTTTAATGACGTTCTTATGAAATCTTCGTTCACACATTTCCTTTGAACTACACCTTAGAATCTTAGACGATTATATAATTATATAATATATATAATTATATAATATACTCCAAAGATGCAACTCTCTCTCTCTCTCTCTCTCTCTCTCTCTCTCTCTCTCTCTCTCTCTCTCTCTCTCTCTCTCCTCTCTCTCTCTCTACTCTCTCTCTCGTTCTCTCTCTCTTCTCTACTCTCTCTCTCTCTCTCTCTCTCTCTCCTCTCTCTCTCTCTCTCTTCTCCTCTCTCTCTCTCTCTCTCTCTCTCTCTCTCTCTCTCTCTTAATTATAAAAACAACAACAATAAGAAAATTGAAAGCTTCTTAATTTTTATATTCTTTAATCACATCAGCACTGCTGTATATCTTCCGCAAAAGTAGCTCAACAAGGAATGTGTTCCCTTCTCTGTTTCTTCATCTGCTCCTTCGGTATTTCTGTTAACCTTTTCACGTGTCGCTAGATATATCGAAAGCTACCGATAGAATCTGGTACCACAATTCATATATTTTTAAATTTATATTCTATCCGTATCTATCGATCTTTCTCACTAACCATATCCCTGACTTCTTTTCTGGTCAATCTACAACATTTATTATTGTAAACGGAACCTCGTTCATCCATTAAGTATGATATTAGTGTGTTGCACGGTATTCTTTTTTTATTCTTCACTTTGTGATATAGCTTCATTAATTACCTATCTTTCATTTCATCTCATATCAATTGAAATAAACCGATGAGTCCACAGTAAATAATCCTTCTTTCCCAGTAAAGCAACCTACCGAAAACAAATAGGAAATGCTAAGGAGGCGACCGTGAACATGTATTTTGGACAGAGAGATACAGAATTAAAAATAAAAACAAAAAAAAAGTTTTTTCGTAATATTTTTTTTCGTTTCATTTTCTCATGACAATTCCTGGGAGAGAATCAGATTTGTTCTTCCCTAGATATATTTCTAAGATAGTATGAGTTCTAGGGGTGCACCGGAACTGAAATTTTCAGTTCCGACCGGAACCGGAATTAGCCGGAATCCCCAAAAAAATTCCGGCTTGAACCGGAATTTCTAATGAACTTTCATTTAACCATAAAGAAATGTAAAAGAAAATCCATATACACTTTCAATATTGATATATATAATACTTATTATATATATATATATATATTATTAATAATATAATTATATATTATATATATATAATTATATAGTAGTATATATATATAATATATATATACCTATATAAAGTATATATACTATAATATATACGGTACTACTATATATATTATATAATATATATATATATATATTATATACATTATATAATAATATATTAAATAGTATATTATAATATATATATAATTATAATGTATATATATTATATGATATATATACTAGTATATATTATATAATAATATAATATATTACTATATATATATACTAACTATATATATAGTATATGATATATAAGTATATAGTATACATAAATATATATCTCATAATATATATTATACTACGTATATATTAGTATATTTATTATATATATATAGATATATATATATATATATACCGTGCCGCTTATCACTATATATATATATGATATATATACCATATATAATATATATAGTATATACTATAGCTATATATATATACTTATAGTATACTATATATACATATATATAGTTATACTAATAAATAAACAGATTTTGTTGAAGATTTTATTCATTAATTGATTGCAAATTTGTCATAATAATAAACCTCACAAAATTGTTTTAAAATGCCATCATCGTAAAAGAATTTTTTATTATTAATGATGCTACAGAATCTATAATAGAATGTAAAATATACCACAGAAAAATAAACGAGGTAGTACACCACAAACATTTAGTACAATGCCACTTCATAAACATAGTATGGAAAATCATCACCGAAGAGAATATCTGCAAGTCTCAAAATTTGGATAGTAAAAGGAGAGTCCTGTATTTTCTAAACAGAGGACACCCACAAAAAGCGAAAGATCGAAGCCGTGAAAACAAGTGAGTCTTGAAGGAAAATTTCTCCCCCCCCCCCCAAAAAAAAAAAAAAAAAATTTGGCATATCAATGATCCCAAATCACAGGTAATTCATTAGAAAATAATAATCGAATTTTATCTTGCAATGGAGTAACCAGCTCATCACAATCACTAAAAGAGCAGGATGTCATTTATAGAACTTATTTGCCCAATTCTTTCAACCAAAATATCTTTATTTCTAGTAGAAAATATTTTGCAGAGATGTTAACCAACTTCAATACAGGTAAATTGTAGGATCACACAGTAATTCGAGAACAGTTCATCTGAAGGTCCGATCAGATATGTCACTTTACATACAGATATTTGGATGGACCGCTAAATATTCAAACGAGATTTATTTCTTTAATTACTCACTGGCTTATCAGCGAGTTTGAAAAATTGGGCTGTGTGCTCCCAGTTTGCAATCACTATATATCTATATATATAGGCATATATTATATTATATTATGTATCTATATTATTACGTATATATATATATTATACTATGTGATAATATAATATAGAATAATATATATATATCATATATATATTTACATATATATACCTATATATATACCGTACTATATAATATTATATATATATATTATGTAGCTATATAGCTTTTATATATTATAATATATAGTATTACATATAATATACGGTATATAGATATCATATACCTATAGATACATATATACTATAATTATATATATATATACTATATATAATATATAATTATATATATTATATTATATATCACTATATATTTTTGGAAAATTAAATTTTTGACATTTTGAACGAAATCAGAATCCATATTGGAGGTATTGAGTAAACTTTATTTAAATAATACTGCGGGTATGTAATACACTGTGTACGAATGCTATACAATGCTACTATTTTATTTTGTTAAAAGATGGGTTATGTAAAATAAATCCCCTTCCAGCAAATTTTTTCTCAAGCAGGTGTGTAGATATCCGGGTCTCCGGCTCGGAACGAGAACCGCGAAAAAAATGTGAAATTCCGGCCGGAATTCCGGTACACCTCTAAATTGAGTTCTAAAGATCTTTATAACCTAGCGTTCTCTAGGTTGTTTGAGAGTTCTAAAGCACTTTATAACCTCACGTTCCCTCGGTTGTTTGAGAGTTCTAAAGCACTTTATAACTTTCGTATGTCCCCTCGGTTGTCTTAAGAATTCTAAAAAAACACTTTCATAACCTTTATCTCTTGCATTATCGTTAAGTTCAAACCAAAGCTACTTTATAACTTTTGTTTGTTCCTAGCGGCGACTCTGTTCGTCTTGTATATAGTAGTAATATGGGTCACATGTGTTAGTTACTACTAAAATATTTTAGTTTTATAATACTCTCTCTCTCTCTCTCTCTCTCTTCTCTCTCTCTCCTCTCTCTTCTCTCTCTCTCTCTCTCTCTCTCTCTCTCTCTTCTCTCTCTCTCTTCCTCTACTTTCTCTCTCTCTCTCGCATCTCTCTCTCTCTCTCTCTCTGCTCTTTCTCTCTCTCTCTCTCTCTCTCCTCTCTCTCATCTCTCGTAAAATGTCGTTGTACATCTTCTTATATATTATTGAGCTCGCGATGAAATATATACTACAGTATATAATTAATTATCAATCATTACATACTACTTTGACTATGTTAACTTATAACATATATATATATATAGAAAATACTATAATTTGATAATCTGATTTTCTACAATTTACGTATAAATTTTTTTATTTTATTTTTAAGGGAAAGACTTCACTTATATTGAGTTTATTTTTTCTATTTCATTTTTATTAAATTTGATTAGGAACGAATCATTTCCGCCCTAAAGGAACTTATCCCCAACCTATCCCCCAATTTAAATTTCTTCTCCCTCCCCCATTTTAAGGTTATAAAATATATATATTTTTTTTATTTCTATTTTGGCCATCTAATTGCCTTCCTTCCAGAAATGGAAGTGGTACATTTTTTTTTCTCTCTCTTCCGTTCCGTAAGTGTTAGGCGTGACTACATTGCAATAGGAGATTAAAGCGTTTTACTACCAAAGTGGAATTGGTGGTAGCCCAAACCAGTCATTAAGTACCTGAAATCGGATATCTGTTTATTATTTTGCTGATATTTTAAGAGAATGAGTCATACCATTAAGATACCTTAAGCGGATTGAGTACCGGTATACGTTACGAAATAGGAGGCCCTCCTTCATTATTTATATATATATATATAATATATAATATTATATATATATATAGTTTATTATATATAGTATATACTATATATATACTTATATATTATATATATGATATATTATTATATATATATATATAGTATATTTATCATATATAATACATTATTCGTTAATTCGAATCTAATATTTACCGTTTTAAACGATATATATAAAATATTGCAATATATATATATCATGAAATACATATATATATAATATAATATAAGTATAGTGTATATATAAGATACGGTACAGTATATAGTATAGGTATATATACGTATCATATAAATCATATATAGTTATATTATATATATATATATAATATATATATCCTTAAGTCATTCCTTTCGATAAATTTTCTTATATTAAATTCTCTTTAATTATTTTATTTATCTCTCATGTTCAGTTTCATATTTCTTTATTAAATCAGACGTCAAAGTATCGCAACATGACACCCACTAGAGATAGAGTAAATGTCAATGTCAGGAACCGATTTTTTTTTTTTTTTTTTTGTGGTGGTGGGGGTGTCGGAGCATGGAAAATATTTTGCTTTTATCTTTTTTTTTTCACTATAATAGAGGGGTTCGGAGCTGGAGTCATATATTTTACAATAATTGGGGTGGAGCTGGAGTCAGCAAATTTTAAAACTGGACCAGGAGTTGTACCCGGATATTCTAAAATGGAGCCGGAGTCGAGTCGGTGTAAATAATTCAAAGCTCCATAACCCTGTGGTTTCTCACAGAAGAAGAAATATTGCTTAAAAAAAAAAGAACTTAAAATTCCTAATAACAGTTTTTGTATGATACCTGGAATGGAATATAAGCATGGGTTTCGAGGGTGGAAAATCAAAGGAGTACAATCTCAAATTTCGGACCAGAGTACGATTCCAAAAAGTCTCTAACATTCGCAAAAAGGAGAGGACGTTTAAAGTTTAAACCGAAAACATGGAAATAAAAAGAGATGATCTGAAGAAATCGGAGGAAAAAATTGGTCAACTGAATAAGGATAAGGGGTGAAAAAAAGGTGAAAGTCTAGTAGGATAAGTTATCTTCACGATGATCAGGATGAATAAGAGTACATAACTGTTCTTACTCAAAGTTATGTCCAGAGAATTTATATAATATTAGAGGAAAATCATTGATTATAGTAAACATTGAAATAACCAAAAATTGAGTATATAAAAAAAGATGTGTTCCATTTTTTATGTTCATGATTTTTTTTAATTAGTCAAGGACAAGGAGATAAATAAACTACACCATAGAATTTTAATATTGTTCTTGGAAGAAAGCTGAAGATATATATATTGTAAAATTTCCGTGTAATTTCAAACTATGAAAGGGATGCAAAAATCAACCAAATGGAAATTAGAAGTAAATTTTCGAGGATGGACAAACTGTGAATCAGACACTTGCCAGTAGTTTGGAGAATGTTTTAACCAGGGTTACGGAGCCGAAGGGTTTTGGTGAAGCCTGGATCGAAATCTTTTTTTTTTTTTTAGGTGGAGCCGATACTGAAGCAAAATTTAAATTGTTGAGCTCTGGGTCTAGCCCTACGACAGGAAACCGACTACTACTATATAATGGTGATAGATAGGATGTTCAGACAAGGTCAGGTCCCTTATGTGATTCAAATATGTGGCGAACAGGAAGCTTCATATATATATATATATATATATATAGATATTATACAGGATCAAACGTATATAACGGCCGCAGTCTACATGTAATAAATAATTTATATAACTATATATTATATATATACATACTTAGCTGATCGAACATGAGTAGTGTAACGTCCATGTGTATTGATATACAACTTAAATCAACTATAAAAACTAACCTCTTCCGTTATTACGGCTGACTGAATTAGGCCCATAATCATACCTAGTACTATATACTGAGTATCCAGCACTTATCATGAACTTCGACCCCAGAGCGAGAATGAATTATCGATCTGCAGCCATGATAGATTGAAGAGTCAGCTTATTTAGCTTAGACTGACTTAATATGATCACGTCAACATAATGCGGAGAAAACAAGAGACTAGCTCTAAATATTAAATTACATTATACTTTTCCAGTTAAATTAATTGCATCACTACTCTTAAAATCTATTTCTTGCAATATTTATCAGTGAGTTGATATATAAGTATTATATAGTATATATGATATATATAACATATTATTTATTATATACTATAATATATACTAATATAAATATAAGTAATACTTATATATTAACAGGTATGGTCGTTATATCTATATATATCCTTGTGTCGTTGGGCAATAAGAATTACCGCGACAACAATGGTTCTTCGTGTCACGTAAGAGGCGATCTGAGAGGACCAGTGGGGTTGCGTGTTGGGTCTCGCCACCAGTTTATTCACTATACCTCTATTTACCCTAAGAGATGCTCCATGCATGCTCAGATTTCCACATGCAGACTGTTTGCGCCTATCCGCCGCCCAACAATCCTGGGGAAAAGGAGCACATTATATACTATACTAGTATACATTATCACTATATTATAATATATATATACCGCGTAGTATATATATATATATATATAGTATATATTATATCTATATATACTGATAATATACTATAACTATATATATATATATATTATATATATATATATATTACTACTTACTAGGATAATTATAATATATATTATAAAGCAACATGCATATAACAAAAAAAAACTATTAACAGCTACAGGCAAATAAATAAAATTTTTATTAATCAGGAGATTTTTATCCATAAATTAAAAAAAAAACATAATGGTTAATGAAAAAATTTAAAATGTTAAAATAGTTGGAGATCCGTTAACTTTTATAAAATGATCATTTTTTGAGAAGAACGAGGAGCTCTAGCGCTCCGAGAGGAGGGAGCGTCAAAGTGCCAAATGTCGATTTTTCTAGCTTAACTAAAAGACCAGCCAACAACCGATTGAGATCCCACAAGTGGTGTAAACACCAAAATGACAGACAGTACGGGTTCCGTCGGTTCTCCTACACGGGGGGAGCGACCGGGGGGCGTGAGCGAAGTTCCCTCCTGTCGGCTCCGACACCCGCTAAAGAAGGAAATATAACAAATGAAAAATTTAACATCTTTCTCCAGAAGCATCAAAAAAAAACAATATTTGGGTAACTCTCTTAGTCTCTGTTCGCCCGTACCATACTCTGCAGATAAATATGGTGATAACTGTTGCCAATGAGCAGCGTAACGCTGCCAGACCTAAGATTATACTAATATTTAAGGTTTATTAATAAATATTAGAATAAAAATATATTTTTTTTAAGTTTCATACAATGAAATTGCTTGCTGAAATTCAAAAATGTATTATTTATTTCCTGGTAGCTGTTATAGATTATTAGTTACAGTGCTTGAGTGCTTTCGGCGAGCTGGCCATATATTATACTTTATCATAATAAATTAAATATTATATAGTTATACTATATTATATATACTATATAGTATATATAAATATATATATATATATATTATATTATATATATATAGCTAGTATATATAAGTATATATACTATTAATATAGTTACTAATATATATATATATATTAACTACTATATATAGTAATATACTATATATATAAATATATAGTATATATATACTAAGTATATATAATATGTATCGTAGACAGTGGGGTTTTACTCTACCTGGGGGCAGAATTAAAACCTTTGGACTCCTGCGAAAACGTACTGGCGGCGCTGTGGGATAGCCGGCACTTAAAGTTCGATTTCCTCGTTTCCCCCGTGTTACCCCCTGCATAGTGGATAAAGCACGTTAAAGGGTAGCAATTACTATCCATATATATATATATAGTATACGTAGGAGAAAACAACGGTTATGTTATAATCATACCTATAATATATATATAGTATATACCAGTATATATGTATATATACTATATACTATAATACTGCTTTCAACTACATTTTATGGTGTAAAGTTGAAATAAAGGATTAAAAGGTGTTTTAACATTAGACGAAAAAGGAAGAAAATGTTTGAAAATTTTTTTTGATGTTAGGAGCAGCTCACTGGTGATTTAGTGTGCGTGTTCTGGATGACGTGAATCATATTTCTGTTTAGAATAGTTAATCTTATATTTATATATTTTATTGTCTATTAAATTTTATTGATTATTAATTATTCTTTCTTATTCTTCTTTATCTACCTTCTATTTTCCCAAGAATGGGAGTAAGGTGGTGACGGAGCATCGAAAAGACAAAGCCAGTAGTAAGAGCGAAGAACATGACAAAAAGTCGAAAGAAAGCCCCGCCCCTTTTACCGTCCCCTTAAATTTAGTGAGAACTCGCTCGCAGTCTAGAAAATCCACCCTAAAGCTGGCATAGGGACAGGCGTATGGGCTACCTCGGCACTATTGCGTAGAATCAGTCAATGTAAGGGTTCCATCCCTTGGCCCGAGGTGGGCCACAACCATACCCCCTCACAATCCCCCGCCATTCACTCCTGTTATACACCTTTCTTCTCGCCTCTACCAAACTCACATTTCTCTCCTTCAAACATTCGTTTACTGACTCAATCCACTTTTTCTTACGTCTCCCAGCCGGTCGGTTCCCAACACACTCGCCACTATACATTTTATACATTTAATTATTATTATACTATACATTTAATTATTATTAAACTAAAAAAGAAAAAATTATTCAAAATTAATTATAAATTCATTATTTGGTTAAGTAACTTTATAAGTAATTTTATTTTATACATTGAGATAATTAGGAATTAAATATTTACAAAGTAAAACGTTTTTTTTTGTGTGTGTGTTTTTTTTAAGCTTTAATAAAAGCTAATAAATTTATTTTAGCTTTCATAAATATAAATAAAATTGTTTTAAATATTGTGATAGAAAGTTTTAAAATAATTGCCTGTCATGAAAATTTGTTGAAAAGGAGTGACTAGAAGAAGAGGCGGGGGGGTTGGGGGTGTGTGACCCTCCGACTAGAAGAAGAGGCGGGGGATTGGGGGTATGTGTGTGACCCTCCAAGTCATTTGGTTTTCCTCCCAAGAAGAACAGGTGAAGTGAAGCGAAGGAAAAACAAAGGAGACAGTTACAGACAAACAAACAAAGGAGGAAAACAAAACAAAAATAGAATAATAAACAAAGATGAAAGTTGGAAATAAGGGGTGAATACTGAGGGTAAGAGAGAAGAGGAAGGGTTGGTTTGCAAGAAAAGGGGAATATATATATATATATATATATATATACTATATATATATAGCTATATATATATATATATATATATATATATATTATACTATATAGTTATATATATATATATCATATTATATACTATATATATTTAGTATATGCTGCATAGACCGCAAAGTTAATAAGTTTGTAAACAAGGAACAATAATGGGAAGATAAAGAAAACATGGCCTTACCTGGGACCGGAACCACCCGCATGTGGCGACGCTGAGAACGATATGACTCATGCTCTACCACTGAGCCATGCCTCTAACTCAAAAAAGTTAGATCAAGAACAGCTTTAAGCGACACGAAGCTCCCGATCAAGGCGAGCACTATAAGATATAGTATAATCACATATATATGATATTATAAGATATAGTATATACTATATATCATATATATAATACTATACTACTGATATATATATATACTATAGACTTGTTCATATACGTAAATAATATATATATAATATCTATATATAGTATATATATATAATAATAATATACTATATAATATAATAATACATAATAACTATACCTAATATAATAGATATATAGTCGTGTGTGTCGGTGTGTTGCTCTCAGATATGTTTGCTCTTAAAGTGAGACAACAGCTGACAATATGAGTTGTCCACACATGGGGTGCATGTGCGGTGCCAGCCGACTTCACGCGGTACACGGAATTCCGTAGTATTCCCGGTGCGGTGCGGTGCGACAAAAAGACATTTGGTAAGTGATAGGCTTACTCTGGTGCAGTGCGGTGTGCAAAATTCCTGTGCTCGGTCTACACTAGCTGAAAGGTAAAAAAGAAATGAATGGTTTGGAAGTTAAAAGGGACTAGTTTTAGGGGGTTTGTGAGAGCGAGCAGTCGGAGGTTAGAGTAACGCGGAGCTCTCTTGTAGGCCACGATTAATTGGTGAAAGGAAGAAATTTTGAGATAATTAACAGGAAATTGTCAGCTGGGAAATGTTAGGCTAAAAATTATAATTAGAGAAATGAAACGCGGATAGTTTGCGCCCCATGTAAATGATAGGTGTAGAGAAGTAAGGGAGGTGTTCTGGGATGAACTAAACGATTGTTTGGGTAGTTTTAATAGAAGTGATGTAAGCCTAGTGTGCTTATTAGATGATTTAATGCAAGGGTGGGTGATGCAGAAGCACGAGGAATAGTTGGGTATTCTGGAGTCCAATGTAAGAGAAAATAGGCAAAAGTTGTTGGAATTATGTGCTGCTATAGAGATGATAATAGGAGATAAATGGTTTAATACACGGGTTAGTGGAGTGACAGGTGATCATGCTCTACTTGATTATGAATGTGAAAGTCAAATGGAGAAAGACGGGTTGTTGGATGTGAACGTCTTGAGGGATGCAGCAGGGGGTATATCTGATCACAATTTGGTAGAAGCAAAGATAAAAGTTAAGGGAGGGTGGAAGATAAGGCTGGAATTTAGCAGGAGCGTAGAAGTTACAAGAGTAGAGAAATTAGAAAATGTAGAATATTCAACGGAATACTAATGAATCTTAGCAGAAAAATGGAGAATGTTGAAAGAAAGAGAGAAGGATGGAATACAAGAGGAATGGGAAACTTTTAAGAAAATATACTGTACTGATGACTACAAGGGAAGTTTGTGGGGTGAAAAAGATTGTCCGAAAGAGTAAAAGAAAATAACGTGAATGGTGGAGTGAAGAATTAGATATTATTATTCAAAGGAAAGTAGTAGTTTTTGCAAAATATTTTGCTATTAATTGCCAGGTGACATGGGAGGAATACAAGAGAGTGCGAAATGAAGTTAAAATGAAAGTGAAAACTGCAAAGAAAAGGGCGGGCTTATAGTGGAGTGAAAAGATTGTTCCTAATTATCAGGAGAGGAGTAAACTGTTTTGGAAGGAGATTAACAAGGTTCGAAATAAGAGAGAAGACGTCTTAACTGGAGTAAGTTCAGGATGATAGATAAGGAGGTAGAGGAAAGATGGTGTGGATGGTAGAGGAAAGATGGTGTGGATATCATGAGGAGGAGTAGTAGATGAGGAGGAAAAAAGTCGACAAATTATAGTAGAACAGAATATTACGAAAGAAGAGTTTAGAAGTGAAATTGTAAAACAGATTACAAAAGATGGATGAAATCGTGAATGTTTTAAATATTTCAAAAGGAGGAAAATCTTCTGGGTTGGATGCTAAACAAGTAGAAATGTTGAAAAAGGGAGGTAACAATGTCTTGGAGTTGCTGATGAGATTCAGCGGTTGCTGGGAAAGGTGCTAGATACTCCCCAGATTGGTAAGACAAATACAAAGACTTGTTCCAATTTATAAGGGAAAGGGGGACCAAAAGGAGTGCTCTATTTACAAAGACATAAGTTTATTGAGTATCGTAGGTAAAATTTATGGACGAAAAATATATTGGGGAAGAGCAATGTAGTTTTAGGGGTGGTCGATGGTGTGTTAATAGAAATACTGGCAGAGAAATACTCTTTAAAGAAGAAACATTTTTGCATGCTTCCTTGACTTGGAAAAGGCGTACAACAGAGTTCAAAAAGAGAAGCTGTAGAAAGTATTGGTAAATTATGAAGTAAATAGAATGCTCTTAAATGCGATTAAAGCTATTTATATGAATAGCACGGCTTGGGTTGATATTAAGAGAAAGGAAGGGGAGCTGTTTAAAGTAGGAGTAGGTTTGAGAGAAGGTTGTAATGTCTCCTTGGTTGTTTAATATATTTATGGACAGTGTAGTTAAGGATATGGATAAAATTGGGAAGTAGCCCATTTCTGGCAACATAGGGATAATTGGGAGATTAATGCTCTGATGCTTACAGACAATATTGTGTTGGTTGTTGTCTCAAAAGAATAACTGAATGATTTGGTGCTTGAGTTTGAACGAGTGTGCCAATGAAAAGAATTAAATTAATCCTACTAAAAGTAGTGATGAAAATTAATACAAATCATAAAGGAGACGATTCTCATTCTGGGTTGGATGCAATAAAGGTGAATTGGAAAGGCCTAACGGCTAACAGAAACTAGTCTTCAGGTACTTAAGGATTGGGGATTTGGAGGCATAAAGGAAGATATTGACCATAGGGTTTCTGAAAGTGAAAACAATATTATGTAGTCTTAGAGAATTATGGAAAAAGAGATATGTATCTGACAATGTAAAAATGAATTTATTTGAATGTGTATTTGTTCGCATCTTTTGTATGAATGTGAGAGTTGGTCATTAAATTCAAAGTTGAAAAAGAAGAAATTGGGTTTTGGAAATGAAAGGCTTATGAAATGTATGTAGGGTGAAGAGAAGTGCCATATGTACGGCACAAAAATGATGATGCAATCGGTTGTGTAATTAATCAATTTGTGGCAAACCAGAAATTTTTTTATTTGTCACATTTACAGTATCTTATGTATGCTCGCTACTATATAAACCTTTGGTAGTGACTAGTGTCACACGCAGCCAAATTCCTTCACAACTGACAATTAGTTTTGAAGAGTCGCTGTACAATCTCCAGATGGGGTGGGGGGTTGATGCAGTGCAAAAAAAAAAAAAAAAAAAAAAGGTCAACTTTTCGGCCAACTTTATTTAGTACAGACAATATTTTGTAAAAGAAAGTTACAACCGTATTTTTATTTTAGGGTGCGAATGTGTGTGAAATGAGGTGGGGTTTGGGGGTTAAGACCCATGGAGGAAATTGGGGTGGTGTCTGGATAAGGGGGAAAGATTTTATAGGCGACGCGTGATTTTATCGCTATTTCTGAAGATAGTCTCTCTCTCTCTTTCTCTCTAATGTCAACATTTAAATAGTTTGTTTCGTAAATCGGACCAATTTATGAAATAAAATACATATAAATTTAACTATATATAATTATAGATATATTATATATATATATATATATATATATATATATTATATAGGATATATTATATATATATATATATATATATATATATATATATTATATATAAGTATATAATATAGATATATATATATATATATATATATGGCCTATATATAATATTATATACTATATATAATGTATATATATATATAATATATATATATTATGTAGTGTATATTAATATATATATAGTATATATATATATATATTTATATATATATATATAATATTATATATATATATTATAGTGTATATTTTTTGGGTTATGTCATTCTTGCAGCAAGTGAACGATATATATATATATAATATATATTAATAGTATATATAATATATATATATATATATATATATATAATATATATTTATGGGATGTGCCGAATAGTGAAAAACCCGAATACCGAATATCGAATATTCGGGCTAACAAAGTAATTCGGCCGAATACGGCGAATATTCGGCCGAAATAATCACTTTCGCTATTCGGGCGTAATTAGTTATTTAAAAAGTTCGGCTCATGCATTTAGGTGGAAAATAAAGAAAACTTACACGACTGGTCAACAAAAAAAAGGTGAAATTTTTCTTGGATGGACTTTTGTAGCTGATATATAGTAATTCGAAGGTGCTGATTCCATATATATTCTCGGATTTTTGCTGTATGCACATCCCTTTTTTGTGCAATCATGGATCCTATTTTTGCATATTCCTAGGAAATGACAAAATTCATGTGTTTGCGCACTACGTAGGCTGTATAGACGTTACGTTCCGCAAATATCTACAGTAGCAGCAAAGTTTAGCTGGGCGGTCGATATCCGGGGAAGCATGTGGTACTTCCGTACGTCCTACATGTATGGAATGCCATGACCTGGATGGTGGTTTCTATGCATTCCATCTGAAATACACGTCGGGATGGTGGCCGTGTCATTGTTCAGCGTCCAGGGTGATTGACTGAACGATCTGTATGAGAGTGTATTTGCCTGAAGTTGTCCTGGATGTCTGTGTGGCTGTTCGCGGTTGCATGTGATAATGAATGATCTACTGGATCCTTGGCACAGGCGAGTAACATTTTATCGTAACAGAGAAGCAGAGCTGCGGAGGCTCCTTGTATTGCAATGAAGTTGCAGGTTGTAATTGCAGTGAAGTTTGGCAGGCGCTACTACTCGCTATGGGACTCCAGCATACGATATGCAGGTGAGTGAGTGGCGACTGTTTATTGACACTTCAAGAGCAGTTTAAAATAGTATGTGTTGTTACACAACGGCAACAGGTATGCCTCGGTTCCAGTAGGGTACTGCGTATATGAGAAGAGGAGTTCAAAAATGCAAGACAGTTTGGAGAGGCTAGAATATCAGGTACATGATTGGTAAATATGCGTCGACCTCAAAATGGTAAACATTTTTGCTCGGTCAGCAGCAGGGTTTCAACAAATTCCGCTGCTTCGCTGTGCTATGGGACAGGCCGGGCGGCAGGATCACTGGACCAAAAGGAATGGCACCGAGGGAAACCTTGGCGCCAGGTGAAAGGAACATCGTACGTGAACCACTTGTACAGAGAGGAAACATCATCTTACCTTACCTCCACTACAAAAACTTGGTTTGATGAAACAATTTGTGTAGGCCCTCTTGACCATGATGGTGAATGCTTCCGCTATATATGCTCAACCAGTGGTTCCTGGCTCTGAGGACGAGACAGAAAAAAGCCTGGGCATTTGTGATGGCCTGCACAAATACGGGTACACTCCTGGCCGTGATGCCTGCCCATTTGCTACAACAAGCGACTGTGTTAGGGCTTAAGAGCGTGGAATGCTGTTTTTCAGATGTAGGCACAGAATTTTTTCTGGGAAGCAGGAAAGCGCGAGAACCACTAACAATTGTTACAGGAACTGCTAGACAGTAGTTTGCATTCTCATGGATGTAGAATGAGTATAAAGTTGGACTACTTACATTCTCACCTAAGGAAAATTTCCGGGGGATAACCTAAGGCGATGTTAGTGATGAGTAGGTGAACGCTTCCATGCAAGATTCTACAAGTTTCATGGAAGGACGGTACAGAAGCAAGTGTTTTGGATATCAATATGATGGCCCGACTATTGTTTGGATGCGTTGATGAGGGATATGCCAGACGCTATGCACAGTAGATCGTGTACGAAGAGAAAGTTACAACCATCGTAGGTATGTTTACATTAACTAAACCCATTCTTCTATTCCATTCATTGTTGTTCGCATATTACTCTTTATTCATAGTTGTATTATATTGTAGGGTTTGTTCATAGTATGCTATGGCAAAGACATGTATCACATCATTGCGATTTGTTTCTCTCCTTCATATATCGCAATATTATATAGTATATATATTAGTATATTAGTATATATATATATATATAGTATAGTATATATTTATATATATCATATAGTGGATATTTATATAGTTATATAGTTAGTTATATTATATACTATATATATATAGGTGATACTGATTATATATAGTATATATATATTACTATATATTATTATTAGGTATATATATGAGTAATATGGATTTATATCCCAATAATTGTGATAGAACCTCTTGAAAAAGTAAGGTAAAAAATCATAAAATTTTAGCAAATCTGTGTTACACACAATTTCACAAATGCGATGTGATAGTGCAAAAAGGCCGATTACATTTTTTTTGGAATCAGCACATCAATAAGCAATTGCGAAACCCCGTCCAAGAAATTTCATGTTTACCAGTGTTTATATACAAAGTAATAAAACAGAAAGTAAATAACTATTTCTTAGCTATAGCAAACCATTCACATATAAAGAATGAATTAAGTGAAAAATTGGAAAAGTTTCATAGTTAAAGATATTGAAACTAAACTTCATTTGAATAAGGCTCTAAGGTTAAAATGACAGAACATTAGCAGTTCTTCATTTTCAGGGGATACCTATTTTCCTTGTGGCTTCATAAATATTTCCTCCTGTTGCTAAATATTCTTTCACTTTTCGACTGGATGATGGTGGAGCTGAACGGTATTGGTTATGTGCTGGAGTTTTTTCCAAATTGCATAATAACTATTTCCAGTGTTTTTGTTTACGCATGAAAGGGATGAAAAACGATAAACTGGTCCAAAGTAGGCAAACTTTATATATTTGTTTTATTGTCTTTATGTAATTCCGTATGTAGCCTTTTCTTTTTATGTACAATAATCAATCGTCAGAAGAATGGGACTTTCTTTTTTTCAGCTCATCACTTTCTTGTTTGTATGACGAATTTTTGAATGGCCGACAATTGTTCGCTTGTACAAACAATCATTAAGAAGGTGAAAATGGAGAGCTGCTTCAAGGTCGTTCACGTGTGTTTCGGCGCCACTTGAACGTGAGATCATCGTAGCTTTTGGTGTAGAGAAGAGTCAGGGGAGCTAAATTTTCATGCATTTCCTTTCATGTCTCAAATTTGAAATATTGTTTTTTTACTGATTCAATGCTGGATTCATTGGGTTGGGAATGAAATTAGCGTTGATGCGGGCAGGATGAGGACTAGAGGTTAAAGTAGCTTACACACAAGGATTTAGTCACATAGTAATTTAGAGAAGTCTTTTTTTTCTACTGATTTTTAAGCTCTGCAACGAGTGTAATTATTCCACTGGAAGCTTTTGGCTTTTAAT
Source organism: Trachelipus rathkii (assembly GCA_015478945.1). Lineage (NCBI taxonomy): Eukaryota > Metazoa > Arthropoda > Malacostraca > Isopoda > Trachelipodidae > Trachelipus > Trachelipus rathkii. The sequence goes on along the minus strand of JABUQX010068382.1, from coordinate 46,877 downwards.
TGCCTTTATTTAAAAGATAAGATTTTTATTGCTAAGTATGTAAGGGAAGCGACTTGGGCGAGTGTTATGCTCTCATGTTTTAATGCTTGTTTTAGTGAATGTTGTCAAATGGCTCGAAGTAAATGGAGTAAAAATTTTTACACTGAAAATCAGTCCAAATTTTCTGATTGCATTCAGGGCAGCGTATTTGGCTAGGGGAACTTTTTGTTTGCCATCCCTGCTTTTAAGCATATCATAAGTTTCTGTTCCAACGTGTAGAAACGTCTTTAAATTGATTTATGCTGTTTGACATTCAGTTGCATCTGTTAAAAAGTTTTAAGCTTTCCAGCTGCCGTTGCTGAATGGTGAAAATGAGAGGATATGCTTCTGCAAGTAAATAAAAGGATATCTTTAACAGACTTCTGAAATAATATTGAATCTCGTGAATGCATAGGTGCAACATGTGAATAAAACATGAATTGATAGCAAGCCACTCTCCTTCTTACCCCATCTACCATGTTTGGTCCATTATCACGTATCACTAATTTCCTGTTTTAGAATATTTTGAAAATGTCAAAGGCCCTTATAGGAAATCTGACAATGACAAAGATTTTCGCCATTATTGGCTACAAAATTTGGCTATATTTTTATTTTTTTGGAAATAAGTTTCTAAAATTTCAATTTTTAAATTGAAATAACGTTTCGCCTTAAATGTTTGACTATAATTTATTGGTTTATAAAGCTAAAATTCGGTCCGAATTAGTTTCGGCAAAAGGCCGAATGGCGAATATTCGGTATTTTTGGCCGAATAGGCGAATACCGAATACTTACCGAATATTCGGGTCAGTTAACAAATATATATATTTAGGTATATATATATATATATATATATATATATATATATATTATATATTATATTATGATATATTATATATAGTGATAATAGTATATATATATATATATGAAGTATATGATATATTATAGTTATAGTATATGATATATATGTAGTGATAATATTATAAGGTATATGTATTATATAGGTATATGGGTCATAGCTTATTACATTGTCTGTGGAGTTTTCCTGAAATTTGAAGATTGCTTTTCAACGAAAATTTGAGATGCTTGTCATATACTTGTTTTTGGTTGAATTTATTAGCGTAGAGTATGTAATTACGGAATTTTGTGTAGATTACATAAGTTAATGAAGATAGAGTGAGGGGGGGCGGGGAGAAGAGATATTTGTGGGGTTATGCATTAATAACAAACTTATTTAATAAATAAAGTACTTGTACTATATTAAATATTGTAATATATATATATAGTATATATATATAATATGAGTATATTTGTTATTATTATTACTATAATATGTAGTATTTATATATAGGTATACTTAGTAGTATTAGGGTATGGTATTATAGTTATATAGGAGTGATATAGTTGTAGTGTATATGAATAATGTAATTTGTGTCTTCTCAGCCACATAACCTCAATCGCGCGATGATCAGAAAGTAAAAACTCAATCCGATAGTTAGGAAATTTTATAAATATATGTATATATGATATAGTATGATATATATATATTATATATATTTATATAGTTGATATTGGATATTAGTATATATTGATAGTTATTATAGTTAGGTAGTTATAGTAGTATTATATGTATATAGGTATATATATATTTCAGATTATATATACTACTATATATATATATAGCTATAGTGAACGCTGTTAATTTTTTTTTTTTTCAAAGTTTCATACCTCGCGGGAGACTTTCTCTAAAGGCTCTTCCAAAATTACCATGAGGGATCGGGATCGAAATATCACCTTCAGACACCTGAGTCAATTACTCCGCCGATTTGCCACAGTAGCAGTAGAGTTCATATTATTATTAAGTGTGGTAAAAATATAATAATAATAATAATATAATATAATAATAATAATAATAATAATAATAATAATAATGAATAAATAATGAATAAAACATGATTTTAGAAACTATCAAACCTTGATCGTTATTTCTTGTTTATAAGAGAAAACACACCACACACACCCTCTCTCTCTCTCTCTCTCAGTCACACACACGTACACGACAGTGCACAGCGCTAAACAGCACACACACAGAAGCTACTACTTGAGGCGCTTCTTTAAAGGCACTGAGTATAGGTCTTTTATGTATAGCCTGATGCGGCATAATTCATTCAAAGATTTTTCCTTTAAGATTCCAAATATTAAAAGTGGTAAAAAAAAAAAAAACGATGTATTTACGAGCTTTGTGTAATGGAAGAGCAGAATGATAAGGAGGGTAAGAAAAAGAAGAATAGAAAGAGGAGGAGGAAGAAAAGCTTGGAGAGAGAGATGAGAGAAGAGAGAGAGAGAGAGAGAAGAGAGAGAGAGAGAGAGAGAGAGAGAGAGAGAGAGAGGGCTATATAAAAGGGATGATATTAAAACATAGGATAACAAGGTAGGAGTAAAGAAAGTTAGAGTGAATGTAGAAGTCGTTGATAAAAGATGAGATGAAACTAAAAATAACGATAAAGATAAAGATAACAAATAAAAAAAAGTGTATATATATATAGGTATATATAGTATATATATATAGTATATATATATATTATTATGTATATAGTTATATATATATATTGTAATATATAAGTATAATATATTATATATTATATATATATTATATAGTGATATCTCTATAATATATATATATATATATATATATATCGGTATAGTAATTATTATATATATAGTAGTATGTATATAATATATATACTATATATATATATATATATAGTTCGTCCCTTGCCGGCGCTGGCCGTATATATATATATTATCTATATATATATAATTATAATATAATATATATATATATATAATATGATATAATATAGATAAGTAAAACGCGTAGCAATGGATAATAATGCGGCAGTTAGAGCTCGAAACGTTTCGCCGACGCAAGATTATGTCTAGATACCCGATTGTTTCAACTTTCCAGTCTTTAAGACGGAATTCCCAGGATTACACGAGTTTGGATTAAAATAAAGGAATGTGAGGAGAGAGAAAAGAGAAGAGATGAGAGGAGAGGGAGTAAAGAAAGGAGGTCAGGCAGATGAGAGCAATTTTATATCTCTTTAAATCAGTTTGCATTAAACATTCAATTTTACATTATTGGCAAGAACGAATTCCCATGAGCAGCGGTAAAATACAATAAAATATCTAAAACGAGATATCTATATTATATATAATTCTTATATAGTTTATTATATATATATATATTATATATACTATATAGAAAAAAAAAAAAAAAAAAAAAAAAAAAAAAAAAAAAAAAAAAATATATATATATATATACTAATATTAATATATATTATATATATATATATATATTTATATTATATTATATATATATACGGTATATAAATATAGTTTATATATATATATATTATATCATAATATTAATAATATATATATATTATATATATATATATATATATATTATATACGTATATATATATATAGTAGTATATAGTATATATTATATATAATATTAATATTTATATATATATATATTATAATGGTATAATATATATATATTATAGTGATAATATACTATATATATATACTATATATATTATATTATATTATATATATATACTTATATATATATATATATTATATATATTTCTTATTTTCCTAGGTCATAGTCTCACTACTATACAATAACACGGTAACAACATACCCTGCATGTAAGACGCTAGCGCACTGCAAGACTTAGTCCTTTACATTCACCACATTTAATTGGCACCAGCGCCACCTTTCCTGGCCATTCAGCGCACTTTCCGTACTAGACTCTGGCATCATCCGTTCCCTTCTCATCCAACATATACCCTAAATATTAAATATTATATATATATTATATTATATATATTATAATATAATATATATTATATATATATACTTATATATATATATTATATATATACCATAGTATATTAATGATCTATACATATATATGTATAATACACATTACGCGTATGATATATATATATATATATATATATAGTATATATATATATATATATATTATATATATACCCTAAATATTTAAATTATATATATTATATATATATAATAGTATATAGTAAAAAGCAAAATAAAAATACACATTATATTCATATAATAGCATTCATTAGGGTTGAATTAATATATCTGTATGTTTAATAATATGTATTGGTCAGATAAATTCGATACTGTTTATATTATTACACAGTTATTTAGAGGGGGTAGGGGCTGCAGCTCCCCACGACCGCCACTGTTTCAATGTATCAAGTATCAAACAGTGTAACGAATAGCTTTGTTTATTGGCATATAAATTTTGAAAATGCTAATAAAAACAGTTACTACGATATATACCGGTATATATATATATATATATATATATATAATATTATAGTATTATATATATTATATATATATATATATATATATATAGTATATATACTATATATATATATATCGGTTATATATATATAGCTATATGGCAAAAATGGTTTATTGGTACCTCATATAAAAACTAATCAATTCAAATTGATCCATATATAATAATATATATAGTATATATTATATAGTATATATAGTATATATATATATAATATATCTATAGCTATATATATATATATATATATATATATATATATATATATCTATTATATATATCTATATATATATTATATATTAATATATTATTATATATATAATATATATATATATATATATATGTTTATTTTTTTTTGTTAGTTTTTGGTATGAGAGGTTCCACTAAACCCATTTTTGGCCAAATCTTTTTAAAACCCTTCCGTGGCCAATTGAATAACTCTTGAACATGCTATAACCACATGTATAATCCTACTTAGTTGCCTAGTGCCGTTTTTTGTATCATACGGACAACGCCCTATTTATATTTTGCGCATCCACTGATATTGAGTGCAGCACCAAACCGTTGTGGGAGGCTTTAAAGAAATTTAGCGTCCTTGCTGAACTGATAAACTTTTGATATTGTGGAAATTATAAAGATGACATAACTATTCAAGCCACTATTCTCTATGTACACATCAGTTTGTCTGCATGTTTGTGTATGTGTTTAGGCTGTATGTATTTATCAATAAATTTATGGAAAGGAACGCACACATGAAGAGGAAAAGGGATTTTCTCTCTCTCATCTCTTCTCTCTCTCTCTCTCTCTCTCTCTGTCTCTCTCTCATCTCTCTGCTCTCTGCTCTCCTCTCGTCTCGCTCTCGTGCTCTCTCTCTGTTCTCTGCTTTGATCATCTCTCTCCTCTCTCTCTCTCTCTCATCTTATTGATTTTTGTACAAAATTAAAAAAAAAATTTGAGTTCACTAAAGGTCATCTTCAGAATTTATATATTTGTTTTATCTAGCAGTGGCATAAAATTATTTATTAATTATTTTTTTCGTTATTAATTATTATTATTAATTAAATTATTATTATTATTAATATTATTGATATTAATTATTATTAGCAATTGATATGTTTGAATAAAATTATACCGAATCAAATTTTAAATGGAAAGAGAGAGAGAGAGAGAGGAGAAGAAGAGAGAGAGGAGAGAGAGAGAGAGAGGGCAGGTATGCAGTCATACATGGGGTGCAACGATGGTAGAGAGAGAGAGAGAAAGAGAGAGAGAGAGAGAGAGAGAGAGAGAGAGTACATATGAAGAAGCCGATAAATCCAACATTGTACAGTCATATATTTCGAATTTTTTCCCATAAATTTTGCGCCCTCATTTTCGAAAGGATTCGGTTTTATGATGTTGCGGTGAATCGGCGTGAAAACATCTTCGTTTTTTCTTCTTTGTTATATTATTTTTAAAAAAAAGTATATGTACGTTTGTTCTCATGATATAATTTATGTTATGGTGCATTATTATTATTATTATTATTATTATTATTATTATTATTATTATTATTATTATTATTAATAATAATATTATTATTCCATAGGGATCCATACTAGGTTCATTACTCTTCTGAATAATGGCAAAAAAAATGATCTAATCACCACACTACCCACAATTCTTTCACTGGTTTCTGAAGTTTAAATTCGACGGTAATAGCAAGAGCGCAAGAACAAGCTGAGCTAGAACAAAGTTTATTGATTTTAGTTAAAGGAAAGGAAAATCAAATATGTGCCTCAAAGCCAGAGAGAATCATTTGAAAATCAAATAAACGCTTTCGCCAATCCGACCAGCTAGCAGCTCAAAAGACCAAAAGTGTCTAATTGCAGTTAATCGCAATTAATCGCAGGGACGTTCTTGTTAAAAGCCTGAAGAGAGAGGAAGAAATAGAGATAAGGTGAACGATGTAAACTGGATGTGGAAAAACTTAACATTGTAAGAAAAACTATGAGAACTGCTGTAAAGAAAGATATAAATATAATATTTATATAATACAATCGATCGGGGATACGGTATATGATTACATTCATTGGTAAAATTAGGGCAATAATCCATCCGCATTGTATGTAAGTATGTAGCTGTAAAAGAGCATATCTTTTACACCATTCATCTACATTTAATTTGTTGCCTCTCTGTAATATGGAACTCAACAACATGTACATCAAACACACATCAAATCGTAGCTATGCAAAAATGTATTATAAGCCTACTTAGTGACTGTAGTAAAGTACTCAGGCACACACCACCCCTGTCCCCAAAAATAAAACTCAACATTTCACACTTTGTCGGGTCCCGGTCTGTTAGGTGGTAAAAAATATAGTATGGAGAGTTGGAGGATCATGAATTTGATAATGCTATTCACATTTCAAAACTTTTAGTTTTTGTCTATATTGTTGGTCACTTATATATTCATACTTAAACGATTGTCAATAATGATATTAGGTTAAAATATTTTAAATCCTTTTTTTTTTAAGGGCACTGTTAGAATTTTAGAATAGGTCTAGTGATTTATTTTCTTAGTAATATGGGAACGCATATACACTTATGATTTAATAGATTTTTAAGACTCTTTATATAGGGCTATTAACAACTCATTTGTGATTTATTGGTATTTGTAAATTCAGTTCACACAAGAGTTCTTCAGAAGAAATTATAATATTTAGATTAATAAAGAAGGTTACTATCTTATGATAAATGTGTATGTAGGTAACTATAATTGAGAGTCTAGTTATGATATTTTATGATTGCATACAAATAAGTACGTTTAGTATATGCTCGACGCCTCAGTTGGGGTGCATCATATTGCAATGATCGGAATACGCTATGGTTAGGTTACGTGAGTACTTTTTAGTCTGAGATAATAGATATAGGGTGTATAAAGTATTTTGAGCAAAGTGCTATTATCTAGAAAATGAGCGACAAATATAATTGAGAGATATTTTAATCATAATATGAGAGCTGAATAAGTCACATATAGAAGAGATATTAGCTAAATATATAGCATTGAACTACTATCGAACTTCTACGTCATCACTTAAATTATAATTATAGACTCATACAATTAATATCATCTGGATTATTATAGAGATAGCTGTTTACTTAAGTAAACGCAATATAGCGGATGATGTTGAAAGAAGAAATATATCGGCCGCAACAACAGGCACCACCACCGGGGTTAAAATGATATAAATCAGACACACACCGTTCCATGAGCATAAAAACGGCTAAGAGTACATAGGGTAAATAATGTAGAATTGGAGATGGAAAGATATGTTGTCACACTAGATGATCCTTTACAAGAAATCGTGAATAAATATAGGTGGAAAAAAAAACTATAATCAAACCCAATCACCCCAAGTAAGGAATAATACTAGTTATATTATAATTAGCCAAAATAGCTATGGATAAATTATATATGACCCTTATAATACGGAATGTTACTACCCTTAGATATATATAAATAATAGAATATATAGTTCTTACTAGTTCATAAATACATAAGTGCATCGGTTCTTATGATTTATTCAAGAATTGAATGCATAAGGAAATACGCCAAAGGATTCATATAAGCCAATTAGGACAAAGGAAAACTGAAATAAGATAATTACTACTCAATAGATTTTTCATAAGATTATCCTTACGATGTTATGTATATTAAGCATTACGAGATACTTTATTTTTTATAGTATTGAAAACTACAAAAAATACGGTAATTATGGGATATATATATTTATTAAAAAAAAAAATTATACGTAAATACACTATTAGTCAATGAATGAGGATTTCGTACGTACATGGTATAGAAAGCAAGTATAAGATCTAGTAGTATGAATATCGACACGATGTATATATCGATTAATCATAATATATATATATATATATTATATACTAGATAGCGCTTAGTGACCAAAATTTGAATCTCTCGGGTAAAATATCGAAATATCCATAATCGTGTTAATAATCGCGATAGATACGGTTGATTAATTCTAGCACCTATAATATATATAGATATATATGATATCAAAAGCATGCACATTTTCTAGAGTCTTCTAGTAATACAGTGAAATAATCAATATTATTTTAACATCTTGATAAACGTGTTTATTAAATTCAGATGATATATATATAATATATATATCGATATATAATTAATATAATACAGTAGCTACTTATTAATGCTCTATATAGTGTTATGTTTATGCACAACGACGCATATATTATTATATATATATATAAATACTATATACTCTATATATATATATATATATAAAATTATACTATAATATAAAAAAAAAAACAATTCAGTTTTCTAAAATAACTTATATAATTATAAATTATATAAATAAAAAATAAGTGTAATAAAAATAGAACTTAATATAATAATAATATATAATAATAATAATAATAATTAATAATATAATAATATAATATAATATAATTATCTACTTAAAAATTACTATAAAAACTAAATAATTTAACCTACTTATTGTAAATAAAATTCTGATAACTCCAATGTTATAGTGATAAATTACAGAAACCTCATTACTTACTGCTTCACAACAGAGTTTATTGGTCTCATAAGTATCTTATTCTCTGACCTCTATTTGGAGATTACTTTCTTAAAATATATGGATTATTTTAAGGAATAAATAATAAATAATAATATATAATAATAATAATATAAAATAATAATTAATAATATAATGATAATAATGAAACAAGAAAGATAATAATAATAATATATAAATAATATAATAATAAAATTATTAATAATTAAATAATAATAATAATAATAAACATAATAATATATATAATAAGTAGTGAATAAAAAATGTAAACCGAGTGATAGAGTGATAGGATAGAAGACGTGATGCTCATATACTAAGCGGTATTAAATAAGTAAAAAATGAAGCTGCAATATGTTTATTTGAGTAATCACTGAATGAGATCTTAAATGTATCGAAATTAATAAGTATATAATAGCAGAAAAAAATGAATGGAGAAGCCAAAATAGTGATGGAGAAAGCTTAAGGATACAATATAAACCAGTTCAGAAGATATTTGGGACTTGAAGGATGAGGGATGAAAGGCTCGTCGGAGTAAGATGTAGCACTGGTCTAGCTAATAAAGGTCGTGAGGATTATAGTGAGAATCAAGCTTATAAGAATATGTAATTATTGATTATATTGTGAGGCTGTTGGTTAGAAGTAGATGTATATGAAGAGAGTGTTGTTGTGAGCTATAAGGAGAATCTGTCAGAAGAATTTTTATCGAGACATTATAGCACTTATACTAGAGTAAGTAATATATTTGAATCCGAGGTAAAGGTAAAAGAGCATAGTGTATTAAGAGGGGATAGATAATATTATTGGGGAAAACGTAGAGTAAATGTTTTACTAAATAGGAGAAGGTTAGGTAGTTTCTAGAAGAGTGAAAGTATTGAAGAATTGTATATATGAACTATTAAAATACTCAACATATAATAAGTGAGTGAATATAATAAAATAGAGAATACAATATAATGGGCAAGATGGTGATTGATTGAATTTAGACAGGTTTGGGTAAAAAAGCAGAATTTTGTAGAGAGAGAATGTAAAAGTGTTCAGGGTAATTAAGGAGGAGGCAAAGTGATTAAAATCTAGTACAAATATAACTTATATAAGAATCAGGTAGTGGATGGTATTCAAATCAGAGGTATCAAAGGAGAGATACGTTTTTATGGAAGAAAGTTATGGAAAGTGTAAAGATGAAAGACATAGAATATAATAAATGTACGATGAATATTAAAGTTAGTCAAAGAGATAGCATGGCGAGTTGACTGAAGGTCACCGAAAAGGTTGGTATTGATATAAAGGTCATACGTATAAGGAATAGAGAAATTATATATTTGTATAAGTATGGAATATGTTGGGGAGACATCAATTTTGTATAAAGGAAATGGAGGGGATAATACATTTGAGAGAGATAGAAAACAACTACATTCCGGAATAATAAGAATTATTAGTTATATTAGGGAAATGGAATCGCGACAACTAGGGCATTGCATATATGGCGAGTATCGTGGTGCCTTCCGCTATATATAATCATCAATATATATGTGTATGTGATTGTCGTGGTAGGCTTCTGGATGTGAATGAAAATAGTATGTATAGGTCGTATCTGTGGGTAAGGTATTTGAAATGCGTAGTGTAAGGGGTTAAAAATGGTGTCATAAAGTGATGGTTACCAGAATCTACTCGCGGAGTGTCTGACACGTCTTAGGAGATGGTGTTCGAATTTCGTATTGAGGTATGGAATGTGGTGAGTGTATATGGTATGTAGAGGGAGGATTCATGCGAGAGATCACACGATGGGGGTCGTCAGGTTAAAGTTTGTTATAGCGAGATTTGATGTGAGAGCTAGAGTGATGTATAGGAACAATTTGTGCCCCTAATTAAAGAGATAGCGAGAGATTGTATAGTTGTTTGTAATTGTTGGTGATTCACGAGGCATTTGAGGATCTTAGTAGAGATTTGGCAGGGTGTGTAAAGGAGGGGTAAAGATCTATTGGCTCGATTCTGTCGTAGTAAGAGTGACATCGGTTACGAGTATGTAGAGTGGGCACGAGACCACTGTCTCGTCAGTGTCGAGTTACTGTACATCGCTACGTCAGTAGTAACTGAAAGTGTCTAGTTAAATATTTAAGATATATGTTGGATACAAAAACGGGACGGGATGATATATCAGAGAGCGTCTAGTAGTAAAATTGATGAAAATGTCACGGTATATGGGAGTGAATAAAGGTGAGTAGGATGTAAAGGGACTAGATATTATGAGTGCGCTGAGTGCTGCCGAATATGGAGTGAGACTCACTTACGGGTGTTAATCTCACACTATTTTTAGTAAGATGGATGATGATCCTGGAATAAAGAGGTATAGATCTAAGTTTCAATGTGTTCAGATATGGACATCTTTAGGGCGTGTTGGGTGTGAGAAATGATAAAATGAAGAAAGAACGTGTTAGAGTTGTTTGGTGTAGAAGATGAGCATATAATGTGAGAATATAGAAAGTCATATTGAGATGGTTTGAGGTGATAGTTGGAAAGGATGAATGATAGTCTGAGTTGGTTATTATTGGTACATTGTGCGAGTGTATGGGAATCGATACCGGTATATATATTATACTGGAGACGAATAAAAAAGTGGAATTGAGTCAGATACGGAATTCTGGAGGAGAGAATGAGAGTTTGGCAGAGGCGAGAAGAAAGGTGCATAATAGATAGGAGTGAACGGGGTTTTGAGAGGGAGGTATGGTTGTGGGCCAGGGAACTGCCAAGAAAATGTTATGTTTTTCTTCCAAAAGAACTACTCAGGTTTTTTTCATAGAAAAAAAACAGATAAAAAACCCGGGTATGTTGGGTTTATTTTACAGGTTTTTATTTCAGGGATTTTTTTTGCTAACTGTACTTGATAAATATGGTTAACTATAGTCTATTTATTAGTTATAATATATTATATATAAATTATTTAAATTAATTACATTATAAATAAATATATATATATTAACTTATTTTTTTTATTTTAACTAATAGTGATGGACCTTAGCCATAAGCAACTTTATATACCGCTAATAAGAATATAGTTAGAAATATATCATAAAATAATTATATTATTATAACAGCAATTGATATACTGTAATTATTAATAATTTAATATAATATATTATATAATATATATATATATAATTATATAATAATAAATTTATAGATAAATTCCATTTAATACATTTTTCTTATTTTCATAAAAGATGATATATGAAGTTATTAGAATAATATTATAATATTATAACATTATATATATATAATATTAGTAAAATAATTTAATTTATAAGAAATTATATATAGTTTAAATATTATTAAAAATTAAAGTAATAAAATATAAGAATAATAATAAAATAAATATAAAAGGAGTTATATTACTAATTAAAGAAAGATAATGAAAATGATAACTAATATAAAGAAAACAGAGTAAGATATAAGATATTAAATATTAATGTGTACCAAGTTGAAAAATATCCTTTTTAGAGGTGTCCTACTCAGAATAGAGATATATAATTATAAGTAATTTATAATTAGCTTTAATCATATTTAGATACAAAGAAAATCTATTCTACTAAACAAACAATATGTCAATATAGAAGGATAAGAAAGCATAAGAAATTTTATATCAAATAATTGGATAATAAACTACTAAATGAATGATAGGGAACTAATGGATAGAGAGTTAGTAAAAAGATATATATAATGAAAAAGAAAAATGAATATGTATAATACCCTAATTGTTAGTGGAAATATTAGATATATATTTAGTGTTATGAGATACTATTATAATGTTGTTCACATAATAATGAGATGTTAAGATAATCCTAATAAAATCAAATAAATATGACTAGCAGGACAGAAAGAGTAACAGTAGGGGGTGTTTTGAGTTGACTTAGGTTGAAAGTTTGATATATTGATAATTGATGTTCTAACTTAAGAAGAGGAATATATAGTCACATTTATATTTATAGATTGATAGCAATAGTGCGATACAGAAATGGAGTAGAAATAATTTAATACATTAAAAGAAGACAAAGCATATTTTGTAGAGTATTATAGGCACGATAAATAATAATCAGTGTTAGCTATAATATGCATTATATGTTAAAATAGATATAACGCATATTGGAATAGATCAACAGATAACAAACAGAGAAGGGAGAATCTATAGAGAGTGGTGGGTTGTGTGTCATGGATTATGGGTATGAGTCTAAGAAGTTTTTTGATATATGATGATTAATATGAGTATTGATTTAATAAATTCTAAAGAAAGGGATACATACTTTTATGAAATTTGTCTAAAGTAATCCATGCAGAGTCCACACGTCAGGGTCTATGGGTGAAGACGCGTGAGTCGAGCTAGGTATTGTGGATGGAACTTCAAGACAAATAACTTGGTTGTCTCCTTGTCCCAAGAAATTTTTTTTAATACTTCCGAAAGTGTCTGATCCCGTGAATAGTGGAAAAAGAAGACCTAAAAATATTATTTGTAATATATAATAATATAAATCTGTACAATATGTAATCCAATACTCACATAACTCGAGATGACATAAGGGCGTTGAATTTGTGGAACAGAGAACACTATTTTATTATGCATGTCAGCAACAAGAAGTGTGTTTTAGAATAATTGATATCATAACCCGCAACATAAATTGTTTACGCTCTTCAGCTGCCACACATCAGCCTCCGCGAGTGTCATAGAAGAATATAATAGATGCTCGCGTTCGAAGGTAAATAAGAGATCAATCCAGACTAACCTTGTGGCAAGAAATGAACAAATTGTGGTACTATACTTCTAAGACTTTAATTATACATTTTATTTTTCTCATTAATGAAGAAGGAAATTAATGAACCAAACATACTATATGGAACCACTAACGGAGTCGCTTCTCTAGATACTCCCAAAAAAGGGAAGAAGATAAAGGATAGCACCGAATTGTAGAGCAGCTGTAGAATACCACTTCTCATATTCAATACTAATGAAGAAAATAATGACGGGCCATATATAGAAAGTTAAATATCAGGCAAGTGATAGATTGGCTCATGAATATAAGACTCACATGAAGTAAAAGATACCGAGACAGTATTGGAGAATTCAGGATAAGAAAATTGCACATAGCTGATGGAAGCTGGTAATGTTATTACATTTGAAGAAGATATTGACGAGCAGCCACAAGTTTAAACAATGCTTGATCTTACTCTGGACATAACAGAATATACTACAGAAGATAAACTCTCGGATGTTGTAAAATCTCAGCGGATGTTTGATATTTAAAAACGAAAGCTGCTATACTAGCGAGATATAGATTTATTTATTGGGGCTATACAGCTATGAAAGAATGAATTTAAAAGAATACTCTTGAATAATATAGAACCTGTTGATCGCGTTATTGATCTGAATCTCATCTCCATCAAAGAAGCATACGATTCTGATAGCAATGGACTCGTAATATTTTGCACACAAAAACATAATAAGGAAACATGTCCTGATTCAGTATATGTAACGGAAAGTTAGATAATAGGAGAGAAACATACAGGAAACAGGCTCACAATAGACAGTTTGCCATTCGTGGCATAGAAAATATATTAAAACAAATAAAATGCCAATACGGGGGAAGTTAGAGCAAGAATGAATGATGTATAACTGGATAAGATTAACAAAAGGAATTGGACGCAAGATGCGGTAACACAATGAGAAACTATAGATACAAATAAAGAAAGATCTACGACACAAGACCTTGTAAGAGTATGGCAAGTTAGCAAGTAAAGTTTAAACGAATTCACATAGTCTAGAAAGAATTTGAGAATAAAATTTTTAGCATATGACCGATGTCTCAAATAGAATCAAAACGTCAGATTTATCACAGAAAACCACAGAGAATCTATACGAACTCGCACTGAGGAAAAATGACTATATTTTGGAAAGTCTCTATTAGGCATAATGTTGATATGATTAGGGCAGGAGGATTATTTCTAATGGAATATATTAAACTTGTTATACATAAAATGAAAATATATAAGTATTATGAGTACAGCGGCAGAAAAAGCCATGGAGTTATTAGTTTATTTATGTGAATAAATGGCTAGTAGGATATACTTAAATATCATAAACAAGGTTTAAATAAATAACAGTGAGAATGAGATATAATAAAGAATAGTATGTAGAATGGGCAATATTTGGCTAAGAATTATAGGACTACAATTCTGGGTATGCTCTAGTATAAACTGGATTTTTGAAAGAAATTAATGATGAAATATACCAAATAAAACATATAGTAAATGAGATGAATAAACTGTAATTGATAATAAGTGAAGAATAGAGAACTGAGGATATGAGTTAGAATTATAGAAACGATAGAACAAGCTGAACTACCAGCATATCACACTTTTGTAGTACACGAGAAATACTAAAACGTGCATTGCGAAGTCACTATTAAGAGAAGCACCATGTCAAACATACCTTACACATTCTCATCGTCTGATACGAGTCATTCTCACAAGAATACATTGTACAGAATCGAGAGGACCATCTCTAATCAATCAATTGCTACGATGGAACCATCATTCAGTACACACATGGAGGTCTCTACTCTTATTAGACTTCGCTCTCATACAGTTATTCTATCATAATTACATAATATAAAGTATATTAATAGTAAATAAAAAGATATAGTGAGATAATGATTAAAGGTAATAAAGTCATGTATAATTACATTCTATGAAGGAAAATAAACAAGCAAAATGATCGTAATATGAAATTGGAGAAGAACAAGGGTTTTTTCGGGAAGAAAGTACTGATAAGGTGAAAAGAGGAATAATGTAAGATGGGTATTAAGTGAAAATACTACAGAATAACAAGAAAAAATTTTAAAGCTAGATTGGTAGCTAAAGGATATAAAGAACCGTGAAGAAAACAGATGCACACGGTTTTCATCGAGCAATGATAAATGATACTAACATTGTCATCAAGAATAAAATGAAAATATAATGCGATGATTATTTCAGCTAGCATACTTAAGAGAGTACAATAACAAGAAAGTGTTATCTAAATAAACTCATAATAATACTATAGAGTATTATGAAATGGTTAAAAACTTTGTGAGGTAAATTGATATAAAATGAAATGATTAAATATATTAACAAATTAAAAATATTAGATGAGAAAATTTGAGAAATTCATACATATAATGAGATTACATCATTGCTTATAATTAGAGAAGGAGTATAACACCTAGATGATTGATTATAGATATTGCTGTCGGATAAGATATAAGAGAATGATAGATTGTGTGTGGAACAAGTAGTGACACTATTACAAAGGAAATTAGGTGTTGTAGTTATCATGGGTTAAGTCACATTACATGGTATGCAGCATGTAAGCAAGCAAACTATCGCACTTTTTGAGTGCATATATAGGTATTGAAACACATTTAAATATATTATTACAAAAATGTATTGGAAGAAAATAAAAGATGAAATTATATTAATTTTAAGTAATAAGAATAAGAAGTGACGTTCATCTTATTTAATGTAGAAAGACATAATTCATAAATAATTAAAAGTTGCATAATATATTAATATATTACATTAAAAGAATTAATTATGGTTAATTAACATAAAATTAGATAATGGTAAACAGTAATGGTATCATAATTTGCTTATATTTTATCTAACGACTATTGAAATAATTGAGAATATATTTTTTTGTTAAGATTAGCTGATAATTACCCATATAAAAACAGTGTATTTAATATATGAACAATCTAACGTTTCAGGAGTTTAACAGCGATATGTATGCATGCATGGCTTATTATGTTTAATTGGTTACTTTCTAATAAATAATTGAAAAAATTATTTATTAAATGAAGAACAGTTAGTACCTATAATTGGAATAATTTGGACAATATAATTTTTTTAATGCATGTGTAATATATCAATTTGGTTAATACATAGAAATTTTTAAAAAATAAAATAAAATAAGAAATAAACAATCAATAATAAGGATTCAGTAGGTTAATGTAAAAATGAATTTGAATGAATGAAGAAATATGGATAAAATTTATTTTATTAAATCTACACATTATGATTAGTTTGAAGTGATAGGTCGTGGGTAGTGTGCTCTGTAATCTAGTGTCAAGCCGCATCTTGGCAGGAGTGCATTAATTTTAAGCACATTTTATAAGTTTTTGTGATGTTTAATCTATTACTAAAGTTTTATTTAATTTCATTGTAGATTTATGGTCGATTATTTGTTGTCTATTATATTTCTATTTTCCTTTGATGTTTTGCACATCGTGAATTAGTTAATTACCGTGTTTGATCAAGTGGTGGGGATGGATCTGGTAGTTATTTAGAACATCGAGTATATACACTCGTGATTTCGAAAAGACGGAATGACTTAAAGATATGATAAGCTTTTTTATGTATAGATAATTATATTTCTTATTAGGGAACTTATGTATTTCACATCAGCAATACTTAAAACTGGAGGGAGGAGGAGATTGATTAGTTCAATTTATTAGTTGTTTTATTTAAATTTTGACATAATTAATGAGGCTAATTTGGACGTCTATGTTTTTATTTTATATACGGTATTTTAGTTAATCACTGGAAAATATTCCAAGTTTTAATAGTTCTCATATTACACCACGCATTCGTAATTATCTCGTTTAATTTTGTGTTCTTTATTATACTAACATTCTAGGTATTATAGTCTTATGACAGTTAGGTTAGCACCGAGATACGCTTAGATTGGTGTGTTGTGCTTCTGTGTTGTGTGGATTAGGTAAATCGTAAGCTAAATTTTTAAATAACTATTAGAGCTTGTGTGCGTTTTGTTTTGTGCTGAGTTGTGATCGATATGATCAGGCTCGAAGATAGAATGTGATGGGTAGGTGCGCAGGCGAGGGTTTTCTATTGAACTTATGCTCGAACGTTCGCCGGCCTGCGTTGCTAATCACGGAGAATGCTGCTGTGGAATATTTCAAACCTTCTCTAACTTCTCAACCTAACATTTTTTATTATTATTCTAAGACCCAGCTGCCAGGGATTCTTCTTTTCAAATAAACTTAAATAAATACTACACTAATATCGGAACTTTTTCCTATAATTCTGCCGTTCTAAATGGTGGTTGGTCTGATGCCTATATAAACAGTAAACTATCTCCTGTAACACGTCTTCTCGAGTATAATCTTGAATCTCCCTAATTTCGATGTTATTTCTGTGGCTAAAAATCTTCTCCCTATCTCACTATTTATCATTATCACTTGTGTTTCTTGAAACTAGCTGGCTGGCAGCCACTTTGCTAATGGTAATCTACGAATTTATGTCACGTTTTTTTTTTGACACTAGCTTACTACTTGTGATCTCATGAGACTGTTTGACTTCTTCTTACCATCAACATACGCCTTGAGTATCCTTCTATTTTAAGGGCGATTTCAAGCGTTACACCACACTTGAGTGGTTGGGCTCTCTCTATCTCTCATCATTTTCTATTGTAATGCACTGTGCGCGGGATGTGAGGCCAAAATATATACATTAGTCGTTATTATGTTGACTCTCAACCGTATTTCTTGAGTATAGCTAGTTTATTAAGTTGATACCTACACATCATTTAATGACTAGATCGCTTCCTATATACCACAGTCTTGTAATATCGACTGACTTATGTTTCATCTTTCTACTATCTAATTCTTAATACTTCACTCACGTTTTATAAATATACACGCGATTTCTCCGATCTCACTATTGGTAAACCTATCTGACCACCATATTCTTGTAGCTCATTAATTATATACAACTATTTTCTCCAGCAGCTCCACACGCCATGCCCTAAAACATGAATTTCTGGCACTATTTAATAATCGGTGCCTAATTGGGGGGAAAATAGCGTCTGTTTTTTGGCTAACTACTAACTTGAATGATTAATCCTGCTTTGACTCCGGGGTCCGTAATTGTTAAAAGGATGAGCAGGTTCATTCTCCATCTTCAATCATAAAAAATCTTTTTCTATCCACAAAAGGTACATAAATTCCATGCGTTCGATGGAGCTTTTGGTACTCTTCAAGCGCCTATTTAAGGAGAGAACATTGCGTATCCGGGCATAATTGGAAAAATAACTCATTCTCCCTATTTACTCTTTTTATTTAATACTTTCAATTCTGCTACGAAAGCTTGCAGGACCATCTAATCGACAGGGCTAAGCGCACTTTCACTAAAAGAAAGTACGCCAACCTGCCTTGGTTCTCCTACATGATAAAAATTTCTGGCCGCTTGCCAAAACATCTCTAACACTTTTGTAAATCTTGTCCCTTTTTCCTCCTTTGCTTATTCGCTTCTGACGGTTCCTGTTATGCTTAAAACTCTCCTTCTAATAAGGCCAATCTCTTCGGCTCCTTTTTTCATCTAATTCACGAAAATTCTAACCCTGGCGTCATTCTGGCATCCCGTCCTCCTACTCTTATCCTCTCAGGTTCCCATTGTCTTACCTGTGATTACACATGATGGTGTGGATGGGATCCTGAGATCTATGAACGGTCAGGAATGGAGGCGTTAGGGTACCAGGATGAGCATTCCTGCCCCGTGTTCCGCTATTGCAACATTGCAATGCATAGTTTCTTAATTACTTTGTTCAACTTCTACTCTTCTGTCTTAATACTAATATTTTCCTCAGTGCTTGGAAAGCGCGCACATGTCCAATTCCGATCCCGAAAAAAGTAGCTCGCTCTGTCCTTCTAACTATCGCCCTCAGTGGCGGCTCGTGATCATGTTCATAATCTAAATAAAGATCTTTGAAAACTCTTCAGTCAACTCTCAATTTCCTGGATCACTAGAAATCTCATTCCCTTGCTTTCCAAGATCATCAGTACGGCTTTCGTCGTTCGACGACGCCGTCAATCTGGTGACATACTTTCTATCTAACTGATTTACTGGTCTTCTGCCCTATGGGATCCATGGGATGTCTTCGCGTGGTTTTGGCGCTTGACTATGCCATTAAGCTTTTGACCGGGTTTTGGTTCAGTCGCGTTTCACAATTGGGTCTCTAAATATTCCCTTTAGACTCCTTCCTCTTTGGGTTTTCCCTCTGCGGGCTCTTTGCTTACTAACTCACTGGCTAGTATATATCTCTCCATCGCTCTATATCAGCACTTCGTTGATGGAGCGACGTCTTTCTTCCTCCTTTCCTGTTAATTGTAGATAAGTTTTTCCGCAAGGTTCCTGGTTTTGGCTATTTTCTCAACTTATCCTACTTTTGCATCAACGATCTCCTCAATGCTTACTTCCATACTCTGTTCCACTCTTATTGCCGATTGACATCCAACCCTCCAAATTCTTAGCTATATTCTCTCTACAAAATCCTGCTCACTCTTTTTGCTTCTAGAGTTGCCTTTCTCGTCTTCCATCTTTCCGAATTCTAATTTCTCTTCGTCTTGAAACACTGGATGTGGATCTCTTTTCCCGGTGGAGGTCGAGCCGCAACCTTGTAAAGAGTTCAACTCTTTTAAAAAACTCAAGCATTTTGAAATCTGTAACCCTCCAAAAGGACTTTTTCTCCAACTTTCCTATTTCCTTCGACGTGCTCTAACGTCTCTCCTGTGAATAACAAAAACATTCATATATAACATATAACAAATAAATTTATTTTGAGAACCTCAAATTTCAATGGTTGCTAAGGTGGCCTCAACAGAAACTGGGAGTTTTGTTCATGGTTGCGGTTGATATTTTTTTCCTCTGAACAGTTCTTTCCAGTTATATAAGGGCCTTTATTTTTCGCTCCTTAGTAATGCTGAGTATCTTTGTTCATCACATTGGGGGGGTTCCGGCTACTCACCTCGTTCTATTCTTGATAGGGTTGAGTAATAAAAGCAAGAGAATTATATAAATTTTTCTGTCACCCTTCTTTTCAAACTCTCTTGACCCTCTATCTCTGCGACGTGACGTTGGCGCACCTAATCTCTTTTCTAATAGTACTTTAACAGCGGGTAGATGCCAAGGGGAGTTGGCGCTCGTATAAACACCAATCTCATTGCGTCGCCCTCGCAATACAGGGGGTGCCTTGACCTCGCATGAATTTTTGCGTGAGTATTGAGAACCCCAAGAACTAGTTCGTTGTGGTGCCGACTCTTTCTTTCCAGCTACTTCTGTTCTGGTGGAACTCCTTTGCCTTTTTCTGTTTTTCCAACTGTATTTAATTTCTCCTCTCTTTAAAAGCCCACGTCGCCTGCGCTCACCTGAGAGATTTGCCTTAGGCTGGGGATTGGTGGGGTTTTCCTTGTTTTATTTTTTGCCCCTCCTTTAAAAGGGCTCGGCCCGTGAGTGGTGGTTAACTTATAATAAAAAAAAGAACAATAAACAATATTATATTACTATATAATATTATATATATATATATTTATATTATATATGAATACTATAATATATATTATATATATATATATATATATATCTAATATATATAAATATATAATAATATATAAATACAATAGTAAATAAATGATACATTAAAATATACAATAAGCATTATATCTTTACACGCATACATTCACAAATATAATATATATATATATATTAATATTATAATTATAATAATATATATTACTATATAATTATATATATATATTACGTATATATATATAAGATGTTATATTATAATATTTGTACAATCTTACCCTTAATTAATTCAGTTTCATATTTAATGATATATTTTGATTAAAATAACTAAGAGACCAGGATCGTGAATTAAATCAGGAAAGTTTAAAAAATTATGAAAAGAGAGATCTTAACCAATGTAGATTAAGAGTTTACAATTTATTTAAACACTGGGCCTCGCAAACGGAACGGCCTCGCCATTATAATAAAAATAAATATTTACGTGTTAAAACTAAAAATTTGAGGAGGGGTGAAAAATGGCCAAAGTAGCAGAGCAGAGCTTCCCATTAATGGAGGGAGGGAGTGGAGGAATTTTGAACAAGGTTGGTTGGTTGTGGTCGTGACTCTTGAAGTATTGAAATATATTATATATTATATAGGTTAAACTATATAGCTATATGTGTTGTGCGTAAATGTATGTAAACTATATATACATTCTAAATACTATATTTATATTTAATAATATATAAATATTAATAATATATATATAATATATTATAATTTCGTTATTATTATTTATCTATCAGAGGTTTGGGCACCGTTTTTTTTGGGGCCGTCATTAGGTGGTGTTTTCCGCTAAGCGGCACCTCCTGCACCTCGATGAAAACGAATGTCCGCTAGCGCTTCCTCCGCACCCTTATTTCAGTACCCACTTTGCAATATCTCCGTATCGCAAGTCATCCACGTCCTTCCGCTAATTAATGTGCGACTTTTTCACAAATTGGTTTACTATTTCTAAATTAATAAATATGTATATTATATCCTTACAAAAAATTTATTTTATAATATTATAATGAAAAATTGAACAAAATATTTCATTGTTTCTCAAGATTTTTTTCTCTTCCTCCTGCATGGTTCTTCGTCAAAGAACAAAGAAGATCCATAAATTCAAACTTTCAAAAAGATTAGCTGCTCAAAATTTAAAGCAAAGTTAAGGCTGACAAAAATCTTTGCCTCAACAGATATCTGCCCACCAGTTTTACTGAGAATATTTCGCTCTACATATAAGCAGAACTAGGGGGAGGTGTATTATATTTTAATGAAAAGTTCAACAAATTCTGCCTATTGCTGAAAGGGAAAAGATCTTCTTGGTGAAGAGGAGTACTGGGTGTTAGTTCCTTTTCGCTTTTCTTTCAGACAGTCCATCTGCTAATTTAAGGTTACTCACCTAACATCAATATCTGGCCTCCTTCTGAAATTTCTTTGACGCACCCTGTCCACTGGCATAAAGAAGGTCCCTAAATTTCGTTCAAGATTTTAGAGTACGAATCCATGAAAGCCTCGACGCCTGCAAGAGTCGATGCTAATGCTACGTATCAGCTCGGTAGCTATATATTAGGGATGTATTTTTATATATTAGATATATATTATTATATATATATATTTACTATCTATATATATATATATAGTAGTATTATTATTATACCTTATATATTATATATATTATATAATATTAAACATTCCTGTGTAAAACTCTATATAAATATATTTTATATATATTTCTATATTCTAAGTATATATATATATTATATTCTATAATTATATATCATATATAATATATATTATATATATATATATATATATTTATATATATTACTATAAATATATATATATATATATAATATATATATTTCTTCTTTATAATTTTATAATTTAGCTATATATATATATATATATATATATTATAATAATATAGTATAAATAATAATAATACTTAGACATTAAGAATATTAAGAACATTAGAGGCAAATGGGCCTATCGAGACTGTCCCAGTCACCAAACAAAACATGCTCAGCAAATCCACAAAGCACCCTAGGGCTTGTCCAATTTTTGTAACCTACAAATCCACCAATTTGGTCTAGTCAAAACTATATGAATATAATATTATATATATATTTTTTTGATTATATAAATTTATATATATATATTATTATAGGTTATATATATACTATTATATATATATATTATATATATATATTCATATACTATATATACTATATACTACACATATAACTTATTTATATATATATATATATATATATATATATAATATATATATATATATATATATACTATTATAATATATATATTCTATATTATAACTATATATTATATTATATATATAATATATATAATATATATATATATATATATATATATATATATATATATTATAATATTATATATAACTATATATATATTATATATATACCATACAATACACAACTTACATATACCATATCATATAATACATATGATACCCAACTACCATCCACATGCATTAATAACTAAGTTATGGTCAGCCAACAGTGCCATCTAACATTTAATAACTACTATAATCCAAAAACCCGCCATTTGGTCTTCGTCAATATATTATATGATACCCATCCCATCCATAAACGAATCAAACCCTTTCTTAAATGTTGCAGATCGAGTCCAGGCGGGTCAACAACCTCCTACTGGCAGACGGATTCTGGAACAACATCCAAATTTAAGCAACCCCATTAAATGAATGCATGCTTTTCTTATACAAGATGGCATGCTTTCTTTTTTAAATTTTTCTTTTTTAATGCCCCCTGGTCTGGTCTTGATTGATAAACTAAGCACCGCTTCTACCTTTGTATTATCAATACAGGGTCAGCAATTTTGTAGACTTGTATCATGTCCCCTTGAGAAATCGCCTTTCTACAGAAAACATTCATAACCACTAGTTCAGCCTCTCCTCATAGCTCTTCCCCTCCACAAAGCCAGAAATCATCCTTGTTGCTACTACGCTTGCACTCTCTCTAGCATATCTAATCCTTTCTTTAAGTAAGGGGCCAAACTTGTGCACAATTACTCTATTACTGGCCTAAACATAGCTATTATACCAAGTTTACTTATAACTTCCTGCTCTTGTAACAACATTGCTGGGTTGAAATGTTATTATGCCCAGGCTTATCTATATTAAGCCCTTTCTTCTAGCTTCCAAACATACTGATTAGCTCTTTTTCCAATTTACTGCTTATATCACACCTAAATCTTTTTTCTGGTCCACAGACTCAAGCCCAATCCCCATTCATATCGTAGTTAAAAACTTTTAATTTGAGTAACCTAGGTGAAGAATCTTACTCTAACTTTTTTACTAATTAATAATTAATATTTGCCACTTATCTGCTCACCAATGAAGTTTAATCTAAAGACATATTATGAGATTCTTTAATTCATCCTTTCACACTATCTCCTAACTGAGGTGGCCACTTTTAGTATCATCTGGCAAACTTTAGTAAACCTAACATTGCATTTAGTCCCTGTCTAAAGTCAATTTAGTTTCCAGTTTCGAAGCCATGTGTCCAGCACTGAACCGCTGTGGGGACAGCCATCTTCACTATTTCGCATGATGATTTATTCCATTTAGTTGTACACACACTGTTTTCTCTTTCCGCAACCACTCTTTAATCCAAAAATGTACCACTCCCTATACCACATTGCAATAATTTTTCATCAGCCCTTATGTGGGGAATCCTTATCAAAAAGCTTTTTACTAAAGTCCCTAAATTACAATATAACTTGGATCTCCTCTGTCAGATGCAGTCAGTAATAGTATTTCCATAAATTCTAAAAGGTTTGTCCGACATGACCCTACCCTTTCTGAACAGGCGTGCTGGGAGTCACTAACAATACCTTGTTCTCTTCTAAATATTTCTCTCTCTATAGTCGCATCTTTCTCAGTAACTTTTCTTCCAAGAACTTTACAACCAAGAGATGTTAAGCTAACTGGCCTATAATTTCGCAAATCTTCCCATCTACCTTTCTTATAAATAGGACACAACATATGCTGTTTTCCAGTCATCTGGTACCACACTAAATATTACCAAATGTTATAGGTCGCTTAAAAATCAAATACAGTGCCTTTTGCAATGCCTGATACTACCCCCTTTCAGAATTCTACATACTACTAACAATTAGGCCCTGCAGCCTTTACCTGGTATCAATATGGCTCCTAGTAAATCGTTTAATAATTTTTACATCAAATTCAAATTCTGTAAGTTTATTTTTTTTTTTTGCATGCATACAAGAACTATTATCTCCAAACTATTCTCTAATCTTTCCTCAGTAAACCACGGAACGAAAATAAGCATTGAAATGGTTGACCAACTCCTTAATCTTGAACTCACTAAATCTCCCTCATGCAATTTTCATTGACCAATTGTCCTATTCCTATATTTTAATTTATAAAACTAAAAAATTCTTCGGTTCCTATTACTATTCCTTGCTAAAATTAATTTCTGTCCTCTTCTTTGCCTCCTATTGACTGGTTAAAGATTCGTTTCTATTTTTCGCTATATATATACTATATTATATATATATATATATATATATATATATATATATCTATTTATATACTATTATATATATTATATATATATATATATATATATTATAGTATATATGTATATTATATATATAATAGTATATATATATATGAGTATATATATATATATGATATAATATTATATATCTATATAATATATATATATATATGTATATAACTATATATAATTTATGTTTGTATATTTATTTATATAACATAGATAAATATTATATATATATATATATATTATAATATATATATATATATATAAAATTTATATAATATATAAATATTTTATATAATATATATATTTGGGTTTTGCACAGAATCGATTTAGATATTGCCTAGTTATTATATAGTAATAATATTAATTAATTAAATTTATAGATGAGGGTAATAGCCATTCAGTCTCTAATTCAAATTTAGTAATGTTATTTATTATATATGGTACCCTTAAGGAAGTTGAACAATTGTTTTTAAGTTTAATTATTAAAAACAATGTCTTAGACCAAAGTATAATTAGTTATCAACTTAAAATAAAAATTATATTTCTTTATTATAACCATAAAACAATTCTTAATAAGTAAACTATACTTTCATTTTTCAAAAAAGGTGCGGAACCAAAAGAGGCGGATAAACTTTTTTTTGAATCCCGCCACGTGCAAGTCCGGCTAATTTCTCGACGGTCTCGCACACTCCGCTAGTCCGCACCTATTCTGGTAGTGCGCTCGGAGCGGACTAAAGAGCGGAAGTGCCCACCTCTAATATATATATATATATATATATATATATATACTATATATATAATATTAATATATATATATATATAT
>JABUQX010068382.1:10000-12500 GCA_015478945.1 Trachelipus rathkii | reverse complement strand
AAAAATGTTCTATTAGTTCCATGAACAGGTTACTAAGAATTGGGGAAAGGGGGGATCCCATACTAAGTCCAGAATTTTGTTTGTAATGTAAATTGTTGAAATGGAAGAAGTTGTATTCAAGTGTAAGAAGAATTAATTGTTTGAGGAAAGGGAAAGGGTATTCTAGAAAGACACTTTAATGAAAACACCTACACCTTGCAATACCCTTTCCCTTTCCTCAAACAATTAATTCTGTTATGTTGTTTACGGGTAAGACATTAGAGCTGTCAAAGTGGATAGGTAAGTTGGGAGGTGTTTTAGAGAGGGAGATATGAAGAAGTTGAGTTTTCAAAGAGTTGAACTTCACAAGATTACGGTTACCCAACTGAGAAATCCCGACCAAATCGGCAAGAATTGAATCAGAAAGCTGTAGACGAAGAGGAAACTCTAGATACAAACGAGGGAGCACAATTGAATGAGTGGAAGAATGGAGAGTTGAGTCATCGGCATAAGAGTGAACAGAGTTAGAAGTGCAGCTAAGAGAGATCGTGTGATGAAAAAGTAGGAATAAAGGCTGGAGATAAAACAGAATCCCTGAGGAAAACCAATTAATAAGAAAGGAAGGAGAGGTTGCTACCATCAACAAGAAGCTGAAATGGAACCGATCTGCAAAGAAAACTTAGACAAGAGTAAGCAAAGCGAAGGAGAAAATCCAAGAAAGGTACTTAGAGAGTAGCGACACGCATACCATACCCTGTCAAAAGCTTTAAGATATGTCAAGCGCTACCAGCACAAGACTACCCACGGTCCTTAAGGGCAGAAGACCCATAGATCAGTGAAATAGGAACGTCGAAAGCCATACTGGACGATCTGAAAAGAAGGGAATGAGATTCTCATATGATCGGGCAATGAGATTAAGAGAGTTTTCAAGATTTAGATTAGAATAGCAAGTTAAGCAATAGTCCGATAGTTAGAAGGATCAGAGTCGCTTTTTTGGGGGATTGGCTGAATAAAAGGCGCGCTTCCAGCATTGGTATAAAAGTATTGTTATTAAGGCATAGGGAGTAGAGTTAAACGAGAACATGCGCCAACTTAAAGGCACACACTCCCTCGAAACATGGGGAGGAAGGTCATCAGTGTCACTGGCCTTCATGACGTTCATAGATTTCAGTATCTATGTACCCGATCAAAGAGTAAATGCACAGGTTAAAGACATTGGACACCTGAAGGAGGGGATGGAACATGAGGAGGGGAGTCGGAATCGTCCAGGGTGGAATTAGATGAAAAAAAGAAGACCAAAGAGATTAGCCTTTTCAGAAGGAGTGTTAGCAACAGAACTATCAGAACGGATAAGAAGGGGAAAGGCAGATTTACAGAAGTTTTTGGAGATGTTTTTGGCAAGAGGCCAGAAATTTTTATCAGAAGAAAAATCAAGAAGGGCAGCACACTTCCTTTTAGTGTAAGAACGCTTGGCCAGTCGAATAATATCCCTGCATCGATTCCGGGCAAAACGAAAATTAGTTAGAGAATTAGGAGAACGAGAGTTCTTCCAAGCCCTATACGCAATGTTACGCTCCTGAATGAACACGAGAACAAGAGCCATCGAACCATGGATTATGAGGAGAAAATGATTTAATGGAAGATGGAATGAACCTGTTCATCCCATCCGTGATCATGGCGCCTACTTTTTCAGCAGAAGCAGAGGCGTTCTCCGGAACAAAACATGATTCATTCAAGAGATAGTTTGTCCAAATAAAGCGACGCAACACTCCCAATTAGCCCGATTAAAGTGCCAGAAAGTTTCTTTTATATATATATATATATATATATATATATATATATATATATATATATATATATATATATATATATATGATATATATATATATATATTATATATATATATATAATAAATAAAATAATATATATATAAAAAATATATATATATAGTATATTAAATATAGTTATATATTATATATATATATATATATATATATATATATATATTATATATATATATATATATATATATATATATATATTAATATATATATATATATATATATATCCAGGTCAATTTTTCTTTTTTCAATTTTATTTATTTTTCGAAATTTGTCGGGAAACTGGTGCGGTGCGGTGCGTTCCAAAGGCCCGCACCACGCTCCGCACCGCACCGTTAATTTTTTCTCCGATGCTCCGCACGCATCCGCACTTTACATTTTGTTCTTCCACACCGCAAACCGCAATCCGACACCAGGTTGGCTGAAATTTTGATCGCGACCGCCACCGCAAGTCCGCACCAAATGAGTGCACCCGCACCGCACCGCACCGCACCGGTTGCGTCGGCCAACCCTAATTATATATATTATATATATAATAATAGAGAGAGAGAGAGGAGAGAGAGAGAGAGAGAGAGAGAGAGCAGAAGAGAGAGAGAGGAGAGAGAGAGAGAAGGAAGAGAGAGAGAGAGAGAGAGAGAGAGGAGAGAAGAGAAGAGAGAGACACAGGGATGGAGGAGAGA
>JABUQX010068382.1:0-5000 GCA_015478945.1 Trachelipus rathkii | reverse complement strand
TCACTGGTTTTCTTCTCATACCACCAACACAAAATCAGGTGTTTTAACTTCCCTTTTCCTTAGAGCCCTTAGGATTTGCTCTCCTCCTTTTTTACAAAACGAATTTAACTACATTTTTAACACTTTCACTAAACTCTCATACCCCAAACACATAATTTCTCACTCTCTCTAACAAGCCAAAAGAAATTTTACAATCCCATCATCACTCCCACTAACAACACTCTTTCTTACTTACCCATCCACCCCCTAATATTTAGAGCAATAATATCCGTTCCGTAGTTTTTTACTGATTAGACCAAGATCGGAGATGAGTTGGATGTGAGATTTCAAACCCCACAACCTTTTAAAAGTATCTTGTTCGAGGGAAAATTCCAAATGCTCGTAATAATAATTCCTTTACCTAGGGAGAGACAAATGACTTTATTAGACGCCGATCCCAACATAAACATGCCTTACTCGTGACTCACAAAACTCGTCACTCACACTGCATAGAACGCTTACTAAAACACAACATTACATATGGATGGTACATCTTACAAGTCTTTAGATTCCGACTAAAACGGAAATTTATGAATCCCTTTGCAACACATTTCCAAAACTTTCACAATTAAGATTATACTTTGACCCACCTTAACAACATAATGGCACACCACACTCTTTGTTAAAAATATGCATTTTAAATTTAGTACAGCCTATTTATTTTCATTATATTATTTTACTTTTAAACAATCTATCTCATGTTAGAAATCTTCTTCAGTCTTCCACCAATAGCGTCTGAAGGAGGGTCTAGCAAAGACCGAAAGCTTACGCTCCTACTATTTAGAAGACTGTTCTTATTATGTAATAAATTAACTCTAACTTGTAGTTTCTCAACATTATCCTAGGCCTTTTATAATACTACTTACATAATCAGCGTTTAAAGCTTGTAATTTTTTCTATATATTTAATATAATATTATATATATTAGTTTTATTATATTATCTATGAATTTTTGAAAATATTTATTATCTCCTATCTATAATATATATATATATAATTAATTAATTATTATATAATAATATACTATATAATATATAATATTATTATAATTATTTTATATTATTGAAAATATATATATTCCTATCTAGTATATATATTATATTTTTAAAAAATTATATTATGGTTATATATAATAAATAAAAAAATTATATATATATAATACTATAGGTAGGCGTATATTAGGGTAGGGCAGGTAGCTCCTACCCAATATTTTTAGGTTTTAAATAATTGAAATTAATTCACAGTAACATTAAATTATTTAAATTTTATATAAAAGTTTAAAGAAGCTATTTTGCATCATAAAGTAAAAGAAAAACAACCACAATAATAACTAATAATTATAATGAATTCATTTAGATTCTCGCTCCTATTCGATCTAAAGTAATTTCTTTCACCGGGCGGCGAATGAGTCATGTTTTTACGTCGACTTTAAAGGACGGGCTAGTCTGTTATCTATATAATCGATAAAATAATCGATAATATAAATGAAATCTTTCGTTTTCTTCCCGTAAATATGTACGAAATATGTGGCTTGTGGTAGTTTGTTTAAATTTTTTGTAATGGGTCTGATTGTTTCTGATATTGATATATTTTATTATAACTTTATTTAAGTGGTATTTAGCATTATTAAAATTAAGTGAAATAATGCATAATTGAGTAAGTGTAGATTTTATATTAAGGAAAAACGCTTTAAAAACATCTATAAAACGACAGCTCTATTTTTAAAAACTGATAGGCCTAAGAAATTACTTCAATTGGAATGTGATTTAAAATTAAGTATTTGGTAAATAAAATGTAAACAAGCTACAAATAAATAGCTACGTATTATAATTATTAAAATTGTTATGATTTTTCGTTGCTATTATATATTTTTTATATAAATAGAGGGAACTATTGATTTATATTATCTTTTAATATATATATTTATATATTATAGGTATATTTATGTATATATATATTAATATATATTATTATTAATAATATATGGTTATATTATTAATATTCTATATAGGACCTTTTTTACTGTTTTTCACAATGGTCGTTTTTGAATTTTTTTTGTTTTTTTTTAATTATATTGCTGCTATATGATACCAACAATGATTCTCAGTGGTAACGGACATGATTAAAAAATATATAGGACCAGATACGTTACGGATTCGTAACTTTTAATTTTTTTTTTTTTTTTTTTTTTACAAAAGAAATACCAAAGGTAAACCGCAAGATGGGAGGAGTCGGGGTCTCTCGGCCTTCCGGGGGAACGACAGGGTAGGACTATTTCCCCCCCTCCCGGGGAGGGTCTCCGGACCCCCGCTCTTTGGTATTTGGGTGTCGCGGGGGTTCCTCCGCCCCTCCCCTACGGGGTATGGAAAACGTCCCCCCCTCTGTCCCCCGTCGGCTCGAGCCCCCTAATTTTTTTTTTATTTATTTTTTTTTTTCAATATTGTAATAAGCTTTTAGCTGATTCCAAATATGTATTTGTTTTTTTCTGTAAGTGTCGTACTTTTTGAGATATTTAATTTATAAAAAAAAATGTTTTTTTTTTTTTATTTATTTATTTTTTTTTTATTTTTTATAATAAATTCTATACGCTGATTCAAATATGTAATTGGTTTTTCTGTAAGTGTTGTACTTTTCGAGATATTTCATTTTTTAAAATTTTATTGATATAAATGTGATTTTTAAAAAATTATTTAAAATATTTCGAACTTTTTGAATCATGTCCGTTACCACTGAAATTCAATGTTGGTATCATAATAGTAGCAATATATTAAAAAAAAAAAAAAAAAAAATTCAAAACTGACCATTGTGTAAAACATAAAAAGGGCATTTATATATATATATATAATATATATATATATATATATAT
Source organism: Trachelipus rathkii (assembly GCA_015478945.1). Lineage (NCBI taxonomy): Eukaryota > Metazoa > Arthropoda > Malacostraca > Isopoda > Trachelipodidae > Trachelipus > Trachelipus rathkii. Next base: position 2,095 of record JABUQX010068382.1, on the reverse strand, counting down.
ATATTATTATATATATATATATATATATATATTATATTACTATATTAATAATCTATTATATATACATATATATATATATATATTAATATATATATATATATATAAACTCTGCCTACCCAAGTGTATTCTTCATTTTTTGATATATATATTTTATATATATATATAATAATATATATTATTATACTATTAAAATATATATTATATCTAATATATATATATATATAATATTAATTATATATTTATATATATATATATTATATATATATATATATATATATTATAATATATTATATTATATTATATATATATATATATATATATATATTATATATTTATATATTATATTATATATTTATATATAATAGTGTAAAACAGAAATAACACCTTTAAAAGAAATTACAATATTAGCATAAATATGTGTGGAGTGGGTGGAGAAGCAAAAGAACAGCATGGAATTGTTTAGGTGGAATTAGAATTAATGTTTGACAAAGCAGTTCTAACTTTAGTGGAAGGGTTAAACGGCATTTGTTGTGTAGATTCTAAAGGGGCAAGGGAAGAAACAAATCTTTAAGAGTTACATATTGAACACAAAATGTCCGAAATGACAAATGGAAGAGAAGCCAGTAAGATTATTGCATTTTCTACTGAGAAACAGAAATTTTTAGTTCATGGAGAATAGATTTTGCACGATTTGGGATGAAAACATAAAGTTGCAAAGGTTTCTGTATTTGGAGGGGACTATAATTTCTGAAGGCTGCGTCCTGTGTCGAAAAGTATTGGAACAAGCAGAGTTAAACCAGGTTTCTAGGTTTAGTTGAAAAGGTAAAGGTCATAGGGTGCACGACTCCATGCCAACCCAGAGATTAGCTCTCGCACTTTTGCCCACTCCGAGGGACCTTTCCACCGAAAGCTGTGGTATTCCATGGGAAATCAAACGAAGCTGTCGTACTATTTGCAGCCATCGAAGTGCCTAAAACGATTCTTCGCTGTATGCGGGGTCATACCTGCAGAAGACTTGAAGAGAGAGAGAACAGGAAGCAGATATGAAAGTGATCGGTGAGGACCCAGAGGAGGAAAGAATTTAAAAGAATACGGAAGAAGGATTTAGAGATTAGGAAAAGGTCTAGAATGTTGATTCATCCTCAAAAAGATGATCAGAGTATACCGGAGGGAGCTCACTACTCCTCGAGGTCACTTTGGATTGAAAAAGTGGGAGAAGTTCAACTAATTGTATTTGGAGATTTAGGAAGGAAAGCAATTGGCGAGGTGAACGTTGAAATTACCAAGAATAATGATTTAAACGAATGTGAAGGAGAGAAATGTTTAATTTTGGAATCCTAAGTAGTTTCGACAGAATTTAGGATGTTCAGTTGAGTTAGGAAGACAGATTATACAGAACATGATGAAATAAGTGTAGAATTGAACAGGGCCTAGCTTGAGCCATTAGCAGAATATTATGAAAACTCCAAATTCAATGCACGGGACAAACACTTTGCACACATTGCACAACAACAACGGCCTTTCGCGCTTTTGAAAATTGAAGTAAGAGTAGTTAGAAGTCAACACAGTAGAGTTTGAAGTCAGAAAGCTCGAACACCTAAGTTTCGTTTTAAGAATCAAAGACCACGATAACAACAAAACGATTGTACAAATTGAACAACTGCCTTCGGCTTGAAAATTGAAAGAGAAAAGTAGGCAGTCACAGAGTAAGGTTTGAAGTCAGAACGCTCAAAAAACCTAAGTTTCGGGATTAAGCAAATAAAAATAAGAGATGAGTTTGAGGAGGAGGTGATTGTTCAAAAAATTAAAATTAGGATTTAAACCGGACGAAGGTTACAAGACAAAAACAAGACAAAAAACCAAATTTTATGAGAAGGAGACCGTACATTAAACAGGCCGGGCAATTCCGTGACGGCACCGTGATGACAGAGTACGGGTATAGATTAATAGGGGTTAATTTTTGGAAGCCACCTCTTAAGGGTTTATCCGAGACCTAATCGCGTGGCTGCCAATTTTTTCACATTTTTTATTTTCTTTGTTATAAGATAAGTGTTGTCCCTGTAATTGTATTTTTATTGTGTGTGATAAAATAAGA
>JABUQX010068381.1:0-12500 GCA_015478945.1 Trachelipus rathkii | reverse complement strand
TATGTTTTACATACCCTAAATTAGTAAATCAAAACCAGGCCATACCACACGTCCCCTCTCATCCAATCTATTGATCTAATGATCTATATGACTAATGATTCAGTCACAATTTCGAGTATCATTGATAAAACATACAGAAAAACAAATATCTTTATACCTATCAACGAATATATGCCTAACCTAACAAAGTTTCAGCATAATAAAGACTTACTAGCATTCATCTGAACTATGAATATAATGCACAACGACCAACCTAACACAACTTACACATGAAATAAACTGAACGTTAAACAAAGTACACACTTAACAACAGTAAAATAACTATGCATTACAAAGACCTATTCATCCCTTTGTCAAGCATATCTCTAACAAATAAGTTAATTTATATTAACATGGTAATATTTAACAAAAAATTTATCACAACATGGTTAATTATCTACTGATCAAACGAATATACTCTAACCGTAATAAGTAATTTTCCGACTATCAAATAAAGCTAACACTTAGCGTAAGCGTATGAAACTATAAGAAAATATATGGTGTACAAAGACTAACCAGTAACACAGCGAGCAATTTACAAGAGCGTGCAAATACATACTGTTAACATTATCAAAGTTCCACACTTAACACCTTTAAAGTAACTAACATTGCATGAACTAGAAAACGATGAAACCCCCTATTCCAACCTTTTTTCAATCACAGATTATAACTCTCTACCTATATAAACGGTGCCCTAACTCATACATGACACGACCCATAGCAGTAACAGTTATTCAACACAAATTGTATCATAACCTAGCAACTAGCTTACCATTCGTACCAGCGAATATATGCAAACGTAACAAAAGTTTTTTACATTATCATAGTAATATTTAAAAAAAATTTATCATAACCTTACCTAAATATCATAATCCCAAACAAATAATTGCAAACATAACAACGTTTTATCCTAACATGACAAAAATAACAAAGTTTTATCCAAACATAACATAAAAATAAGTCTTTGAATAAAATATCATAGTAAAGTGTAATAGTTTACCGAATTTAAAAAAGTATATCAGCAAATCAGTAAATCAAACCACCCTTCCCCTCCCCACCCCCTCCCTACCCACCCGTCTACGACCTTTTGATCTATCAATCTAATGATTCAGGTCACATATTGAGTACCATTTCGGATAAACATAGTACAAAAATAAGTTCTTTATATACTAAACAATGAATATATGCTAACGTACATTGTTTCAACCATATAAAAAGCTAACATAGCATTACAAGAACTAAGGAATATAATGTACATTGACAAAACCTAACACACCTTACGCATGAATAAACTACTAACATTAACAAAGTTCCATGCTTACCAACAGTAAAGTTCCTAGCACAGCGTACAAAACGTAACCTATCACACTTTTTCAAGCTTATCTCTAACATATCAACGTTAATTTAACATTAACACTATTTTAGTTTTCTTCCATTGTCGAGTTACATCTTCAGAATAAACGTATACACAAAAATATTCTAGGGTGTATACTACACAGCGAATGATATGCAACAATAGCCAAGTGTTGTTCACATTAGAAAAAGCTAACATAGCATACATATTGAACAAAGAAAAATAAGTGTACAAACACAAACCGCGAGAGCGAGCGAAATCTATAGAGTAGAGAGCGTGTGACATTAACAAAGTTCCAACACTTAACTCCAGTATAATAAACTAAAAATATTACATTACCCAAAAGTATACGTAGACGCTATTGCATACTTTTCCAGGCATATCTAGAATAAATCATACATAGGTTAACGTTAATTTACGGAATTGACACAAACATTAAAAAAAATATATAATATATTCTGATATCATAAAGATTCAATCTAGAAATAAACTGTAAGCATAGCAAAGTTATCCAAACATAACATTTAAAATATATAGTTCTTTGAATAAAAAAAAATAGATTATCATAGTAAATATTGGTAATAGTTTACTGATTTTAAAGCAGTAAATCAGATAAATCAGTAAATCAAAACCTCAACCCCTCCCCACCCCCTCCCACCATGACCTTTCTTGATCTTATTGTGTCATATGATTCTGTCATAATTCGAGTATGATTTCGGATTAAAACATAACACAAAAATAAAGTTTTATATCACTAACCTATCGGTATACTATATGTGCAACGTAACCAAGGTTTTTACATTAATAAAGCTAACATGAGACATGAACCTGAACTAAGAAATAATTAACAACGTATCAAACTAAACATATACGCATACGTATGAATTAAAAGACTACTAAACATTAACAAACTTCCGCACTTAACAACAGTAAAGTAACTAACACATCGTACAATACAAAACGTAACCTATTTCACACTTTTCAAGCATCTATTCTCTAGCATATCAATGAAATTAATTTTTACATTTATACGATCGTAATATTTAATCAATAAATTTATCATTTAATCCTTGTCATACTTACATGTTACAGATCTCATAAGCCGTTAAACTGTCTTAAACATAACAATGAAAGTTTGTTACTCCAAAAATAGCGTAAAAATAAGTTCTTTGAATAAAATATCATAGTAATTTGTAATAGTCTACTGACTTTAAAGCAGTAAATCTGTAAATCAGTAAATCAAACCATCAACCCCTCCCCACCCATCCCACCATGACCTTTTGATCTATGGATCTATTGGTTCATGTCATATTTCGAGTATCATTTCGGATAAACATAACACAAAAATAAGTTCTTTATATACTAACCATTGAATATATGCTAACGTACAAAGTTTTTACATTAATAAAGCCTAACATAACATATACTCTGAACTAAGAATATAATGCTTACAAAAAAACAAACCTAACACACCATTACGTTAACGAATAAAACTACTAACATTAACAAACTTCGCACTTAACAACAGTAAAGTACCTAACACATCGCACAAAACGTAACCTATTTACACTTTTTCAAGCATATCTCTAGCATATCAATGTTAATTTTACATTAACATCGTAATGTTTAACAAAAATTTAGCATAACCCTGTCTAATCATCATACTGACAACGAATATAATGCTAACGTACCAAATTTTTTACAAGACTTCTTCTTTTCCTTCTTCTTTTTCCTTCCTCCATCTTACTTCGTCTTCCTCTCTGCTTTTCAGCTGGGACCCCCCTAAAGGGGGGGCCCTCAAACTCATTTAAAGGTTCTGGAACCCTCAAATTCGGAATATACGTCATTAAAATCATATGTAAAGACATTTTATTTGACCTAATATGTAGCTGAAGCAAGCAAGAATTCCAGTCTGGTTCCGGCATCGCCTTCAGTTTCTGTACATGTTCTCCGACACTTGATTTAAACTCTCTATTATATTTAATTCATTTTATTTTATCCGCTCCCCAAATATCAACCTTCTAAATCCATTTTTAAGGTTTTGGGGCTCATCGCCCTCTTTCTTGGGTGTAGCCGCGTAAAACCTTAGGGCCAGGTAGGCTACATCCTCAACAGGCACGGTGCCAAGTTTGAAGCGGCTACCTTAACCAGAAACCCTTTATAAACGCTGAAATATGCCTGAGCACCGGAACACAGGTGTCAATGTCATAAGACCTGCTCCGATCGAATCGATTCGCAGACCTTCATTACATACTATTCCGTACCTAACACGGACCAATAGCTAGAAAAAGGCTAGAAATCCTAGAACGGTATTTGACGTTTTAGAAAATAGGATCCAAACCTCCCTCATACGGCTCCGATTAATCGAATATTCAATAATAGTAAAAAAATTTATATGATTATGTTTTTCAATGTATTAAGCCAACCAGAGCACGTAGCAAAGCGATTTAAAATATTGATCTTCAAGGGTATTAAAAGACCTCGATTAAATATCAAACGAACCCATCAGAAAAGATGAACCTATTAATTCGGATTCTACAACGCGTGTTCTTATAGGTATAGACCACACAACTACAAACTTAATAATTGTGAGCTATTTTTAATCCTTTACTCTAAGCTCCATGTGTCTCTCACTAAAAAATCTCTAGTATAATATACTGGCTCCTTTCCTTTACCTTTTGTATATATTTGGTCTGCCTAAATCCTCCATAACTACCCCTCTGATGTCTCATTTTTTAACTGTTTTTTATACTCCTAATTTGTGGCTATAACTATATGTGTCCGCTTCTCTTCCCATCATTCTCGGTTTTGCTAAATCTCCTCTCTTTAAATAGTGTCCTTTATTCGTACGTGGGTTAACACCTTTATACGGCCCACATTAGTGATGAGCTATCTACGAGAACTCCATCATGCGCCTCTCCAGTAGTCTCCTTAAAACATGTTCTTATTGGAATATGACACCTCGATTTGTAAGAAACCCTCTCATAAGGAAGAGGCTATGAAGTTGAATTAATATATTGTAGGTTACAGAGTTGTTTTCAAGGAACAATTAATGTCTATGCATTAAGTTTTTAGGTACCTCACTATATGTAGTCGATGCAATATTACCATGCCTCAATTCCGCGATATATTGAGTTTTTTTCAAATGTGGTTAACTGCTATATTATAATTAAATGTCATATATAAATAATATGTTTAATTATTCATTATATATATTCAGTAATCTATACTCTCATCACTGTGAAGATTAGTGAAGCAGGAGTTTCAGCCAGAATAAAAAATTCCTATATATTTGAAATAACCTATTTGCTCACAATTATGGAAAACCCATAATGAGTATTGCCCTGCAATAATACCTTAAATCAAAAGTGATATATATATTATATTCTTTCTTATAATTTCTAAATAAGAAGCGTGAGCAAGTACAATAGAAACACATTTTCTCCTGGTAAATCTACAAAGCTTAATGAAACCTGCTAAACCTTACGGTTAAAGTTTGATGTTAAACATTTAGTACTTTTGATAGCAATAATTAAATAAATGGATACCGAGAAAAAGCAGGATTTTTAAAATTTGAAATAAGTGTAATTGAAAATAAATAATATAAACCTCAAAGGAACTTCAGGTATATAAACTGATTTAATTTTATAAATGTATATTTTGTATATGACTCCTGGTTAAAATTTGACTCTCACTCACAATGAACACATTAACTGCTTGTGCACGAAAAAGTATAAAATAAGAATGAAAAAAGGGATAATAAACTAATTAATTAGCTTTTAAGAAAAGGTAAATGGAGGATCTCAATTGACAATTCTCACACTCTGCTTTTCTCTATATAGAGATGATTGGTATGCACCAACGTGATGAGAGAGAGAAGATATAGGAAACTATGATTTGTGAAAAAGCATGAACAGACAGTCAATAATATTCAACTGTCTGAAAAGTATATAAATCACTAAAACGTGGATGTATAAATATATAAGAGGCGCGTGACTGGATATAGACACTGTGGTAGTATTGCTGCGGAAGACGTTTTGTGAATATGTCCCGATATCCCCGTGCTACTTCAGTAAAGAGAAAAGCTAGCTCTTCCTTTGGACTAGATGAGTATAAAGAAACCTAGGTAGAAAGAGGTCTGTGGTGACAAGCTGATCTCTGAATAAAAGAGAGTCAATGTCGCTCGAAGACTGATTGGGCGATTGAGCGCAAGCGAAGACGTCAGTAGTTCTATCACATGTCTCTCGTGGGAGTGACAAATGAAGTGTTCGCGTTTCTAAAGAGTCATCCGTTTTAACATTAAATTTAGTGCTATTTCATTTGAGTTGGCTCTAATAGTTATCTCAAAGTTCCAACTGTCCTTCATATCCGTGAGAAATTCATTTTCAATGAGTGAAAAAGTTGGACTGATGAAAACCAGTTTCAGCAATTAGTATGGGTTTAACTGTATATAAGATGCTAAATGAAATAAACTGAAAAAAACAAAACAAATTAGAAGTTCAAAACACACAAAGAAATAGATAAGCAAAATTAGATGAAAGGTGACAACTGAAAAATTTTGCACACAGAATGAAAGCAGCAAAGAATTAACAATCTATATTAGAAAAAAGTAATGATTAAAGCTAAAAATATAGGAAAATTTATTATTATCAGAATTATTTATACATAGTAAAGTCAATATTATAGATTAATTGTACTGTATACATATTTTGAAATATAATAATTAAGGATACTCATTAAACTCCATAGGTACCGATGTAGTAATGACCTTGGCTAATTATATAATTTAATGTATGTTATATTTGTAATTAGTGAATCTAGAAGGTACTTAGCTTTACCCTCCAGAACTTACATGCTTACCCTATTTACAAGGCCATCAAGTTCATGTGATAAGCCATATATATGGTATAAGTAACTTTTAGCTGATTATATTGAGATCAAAGATATTTATAAGACATAAAAGTTTATTACAATCTAAGTCAAGCTCTAACATTTCTTACTAATATTGAGAAGAGGATATTAATAAATATTGTATACTATATCATATATTCTTTCTGCAAGTTCCACAGGAACAATGTAAGAGGCTCAACGAAACCTCTTATTCAACCAACCGAAATGCAATTAATCTCCGCTCTCCCTCGTGTACTGCACGCAGACAAAACACTATAATGTAAGTTCCTAGAATAGTCTTGGAGATATAGACTCCTTGAACGGATAAATATAGTATGAGGGAAGTGATGAGATCAGAGTGTGGCTCTGCACAGAGCTAACTCGAAAATCCTCGTAAGATACCAGTGCAAGAGACAATGAAGTGCATTAAAATTTCTTCAACACCCATCAGTAAGAACACAAAATGCTAACTGATAATTAAAAATAAAGGGAATGTATTGGTTAAAAGTTCGTGTTATTTTTTTGTAACTTTATCATCAATTTATCATAAAGTAATGCACCAATAGGTACTACATCTCAAACTCGGAAAATATATATCTATTGCTATTTCAGGAAGGAAGAACCAGCAAAGAAGAGGCTGAAGAAGGTTACTTGTACAACCTTCAACATTGAAGCTATTCGTTGGACAAAACTAATCAGTCTTTCTCAAAAGAGCATCTGCGAACCAGCTTTGACTGAAAACTTCTCTGATAAGGAACTTCAGGACGCACTGCTGAATGGAAACAAGCTGGACATTCCTGATCTGCCTTCACATTCACAGAGTGTGGGGAGAACAGTGAAGCTGACCTCTGAAGCTTCACGTACTGTTTATAGGCTTAAGCCCAGGCACCAACACATTCTGGCCAAAGTTTTAAGCAGTCAAATGAGGCCTTCTTTTGCTAGTAAGGGTTCATGCAGAGAAACATATGATGGTGTCAACCTACAAATGATTATCTTTTATCGTTTTTAAGGAATTTGAACTTGTTTTCAATAAAATGTAATTTATGTAAGTCTGTCCAAGATGCAGTATATTCGTTTCGACAATAAATAAAAAGTACTATTTTTTTTAAACGATATTTTTTTCATAGAATTCCAAATCCATTGCCTCAAATTTGGGTTAGACCTAGAGATCTGAACTTTTCTATCGATGTTCATTACAATAAGCCCCAACTCTCTACACTAGTCCAAATTTGAGTATTGTAAAAAAAAATAAAAAATCGACCTACCCAATATATAATATATATATAATATTATAGTATATATATAATATATAATATATAACTTACTACATATCATATCATATATATTGATATATTATAATATATATATGTATAGTGTATATATATAGGTCGATTTTTTATTTTTTGTACAATATCAAATTGATGAGGGTGTGTGTGTATATATATATATATATATATATATATAATATATATATATATATTTATATATAATATATATATATATATATATATATATATATATATATATATATATATAGATGTATAGTATATATATATATATATATATATTAATATTATATTATATATTTATTATATAATATATATAGTATATATGATAAGATATATATATATATATATGAATATATAAATATATATATAATATATAATATAAAATATATAAAATATATATATATATAATGTATATATATATAATATATTATATATCCTATATACTTAATATATATATATATATATTATTATATATATATCATATATATAGTAATAGAATTAAATGGCCAGCCTCTGAGCACTGCATGTAACTAAAAAACTATAACAGCTACAAGAAAATACACGAGATTTCTCTTTCAGCAAAGCCAATTTCATCGATGAAACTTAAAAAATTTATTTATTCTGATATCTATTAATATCACCTTAAATATTAGATATAATCGTGGAGAGCTGGCATTTGTACGCTCTTCAACCTTCCATTTACTGCAGTTAGTAAGAGTTTCAAATATTGTTTTTTTATTAGGTTCTGGAGGAAATGTTATTTTTCTTTTTATTTCCTTTTTAGGGGGTTCGAGCCGAAGGAGGGTCAGAGGGTGACGAAGTCCCCCCCCCGTCATCCCCGGTAGACGAGAAACCCGACTCTGTCCATCTTTTGGTTTACCCTTGGATATCTTTAGTAAATTTAAGTTAAAGCAACCTTAGCTTTTCTCGTAGCGATGGAGCTCTTTGCTTCTAGATCAAAAGAATGATCATTATCATACAGATTTTGTAACATTTTTAACAATTTTAAATATTTCAAAAGCGTTATTATTATTTTTTTTTATATATATAATTTCATGGATGAAAATGTCTCCTGATTAAAAAATTTTATTTATTTTCCTGTTATCTGTTTTTTAGTTTTTTTGTTACATGCATGTAGCTTTCGGAGGCTGACCATAATATATTATATATATATAATATATTTAATATATATATATTATATATATATTAATATATATTATAATATAATATATTATATATATATAATATATATATACTTATATATATATCAGCATCATGAAAGGGGCCAGGCATGTAAACCTAAAAAAACTATAACAGTACGAAAATAAATATCATTTATTAATCAGAGACATTTTTACCCCGAAATAAAATAAATAAAAAAAATAACGCCTTTTTAAAATTTAAATGGTTAAAATGTGAAAAAATTCAGTTTTTTGATAATTCAAAGATGCCGCTTACTCCGAGTTGAGCACGCAAAAGTTTGCCAAATGTGAATGTTTTTTAAAACTAACGGAATACCTCGGGTAACAAGAACGATGGATAGAGCGGGTTTCTCGGCCTACGGGGGGAGACGGGGTGGACTTCGTCCCCCCGTCTGTCCTCCGTTGGCTGAACCCGAAGGATATAATAAATGAAATAAATCCAATATTGTCTCCTAAAGCGTAAATAAAGGTTCATGCGAATTTAGAGACAAAACATAAAATTTGGCTCTTCACTAATGCACAAGAGGAAGTGATTCAAGGTACAATCAGCAGCGTGCACTATTTCAGTCTAAGATTGTTTAGCCTTAAAATTAAGTGAGTTAATAATATATATTCAGGAATAAAAATAATAATTTTTTTTATAAGTTTCTTTGATAGAGAATTTACTTCCTAAAAACTATACCACAAAATGTTATATTTTATTTTTCCTGTAGATGTTATTGTTTTCTATTACATGCCTAAAACTCTTTCTGTGATGCCGGCCCTAATATATATTATATTATAATATATGAATGTTTATAATATATTATATATATATATATATATATATATATATATATATATATATAGATAATATATTGACATATTATTATATATATATATACCATTATATATATGTATATATATCTTATATAATATTGATATATATTATATATATTATATATATTAATAATATAATATATAGTATTATTATATAAATATATAATATATATACGTGTAATATATATGATATAATATATTATATATTTATATATCACAATTCGGACAACGAGGCAGCACATATTTTTACATAGCTGGGAGTCTGGCAGCTTTCTTTGACGTGTTCATTTGTTTGTTTAAAACTTTGGGCGAGTGTGAAAATAATAGAAACTCGGGGGATGCTTCTTCTAGTAATTTTATCTTTGTAACTCGTGACTCGAATCAAGAGACATTTTGCTCATTCCTTTTAGCTTAGACTATGTTCTGGAATCACTACATAGATAATCCATAAAAATAATAGTGTTTGGAACGGTTTAGCAGTCAAACCGTGTTTAATTATGATATAATTGTGATATTTAACACACTCGAGAAGTCTAGTGTCACAAAATGTTTTGAAGATTCTGAAGTTTTTTTGAAGAGAATGCTTGTGGGCCAGTGTCTCAGGATATAGTTTCTCAATCATTCTGGCCGAGATATCTCTTACACCAATAGGTCCTGTTTGGATCACGGCGTTATAAGCCTTTAAGCTCTTCTAGGATATGGGGAAAGGGGTCTTCCCTTAATCGATCATTGATATTTAGTCATTTATTTTTTAACTTAACGTATTCTGCCTTCCGGTGCATCGTTTTGCGCACTCGCCTATTCCACAATTTGTAGTGTTGTTACCATGGGAATGCTGGTGATATTTATATTATATATAATATATTATATAATAGATGTTATAAAATATTTATATATTTATATATAAAAAAACTTATTTCATTATAGCAGTTAGTTAAACAATTAACAATTAAAATATATATCAATACATGTAATAAATTACATAAAAATCATATTATAATTTCTATATATATATAATATATTATAATATATATAAATAAAATTTATATATATGTTATAAATATATATTAAACTTAATAAATACAAATATTATGAGAAGTCTATTATTCACCTCTTTAAGGCGTTTTTGATTTGGCAAATACACGACAAACCGGTAGTATTTTTTCACAGTCTCATTTGATTGTTGACTTTTATCTTTCACGGTATAAATTATCTAGCGAAATCTGTTGTGAAGGCAAATAATTCTCAGCCACGAAGGTTAAGCTAATTTATCGGCTCATCGTTCTTGTACTTTTCTTGGACGTTGAGTAGTGACGCGAAATTATTCAATACAGCAAATGTATACTTAAAATAAATTATTAGGGTTACAAAACTATCTTCAAACTATATTAATTTCGCCTTTCTACCAAAAAACTGTCAACTGTTTAACAACCTCTAAAATTTAATAAATAATGTTTTCTGTGATTAATTAATTCATTGATTTACGTCAACTCAATGCAATCATGAGTATTCAAAAACTTGTGTTTTTTGGTTAAACATATTATACTATATATATATAGTTATTATAATATATATAATATTTTATATATAGTTATATATATATAGATACTAGTGTATATATTTTGTATATAATAAAGTATATATAATATATATTTATATAACGTAGTAGTTATTATGTATATTTTCTATATGGTATATACTATATTATTATTATATTATAGATTTATTATTATTAACATTGTGCTATTATATATGATATATATTATATACATAATTTAATGATAAGTATCATATAATACATACCAAAAATAAATGAAAACAAATTATAACATCTCTAATTATAGCCTTTATAGGTCTTGAGGTCTGTGCTGTAAAATGGTAAACAATTCTCAAAACTGTAAAGAATTTGTTCTTTGGATTTATCTTCATCGCAAATTTGACTCAAGGAAAGTCTTCGATTGGGAAGAACAAACTTGTGCCGAAATCTTCTTAATTCAACCTCTAAATGGTTTGCTCGTAAACCTCAAAAGATAAGTCAGTGATATCTCTATTGGACCTAAGAAAATTTATCTTTCTATTGTTTTTAGGTGATTGGGTTCTAATTTTATTGGTTACTGTTAGATAATTTTATAATTAATATATTTATATACTAATCTAAATATATATATATTATATTTATATATTAATTTTAGTATATTATATTATATTTATACTTATATATAACTATGATATATATATTACTTTATTTAGATTATTAATATTATGAATTATTATATTTTATTTATATAATTTAAATATATAATATTAATAATTAGTATTAATTATATAATATATTTTGTTATAATATAATTATATTATATTATAGTAATTTTTATATCTATTATATGAACTTAATAATATTAATTTATGTTAAATTAATAAGATATAAATATATAGATATTTTAACTAAGATTTTAGTTTAATTTAGAAAGTATATAATTAAAAGAATAACCTTAGAAATACCATGCACGTGAGAATATTTTAATTCTAAATTATAATTCTATTTATTATATTAGTATTTTTATTAATTTATTTTCATACTATATTTATAGTGACATATTTGAATAATTATATTATAGTGCCAAAACTTAAAGATTTATCCCCTATGATTCTCTCGGAAAACTAAGATAGAGGTTACAGAAAACTGATACATATAGGAATCAGCGTATGAATTGTATGGAAATGCAAAAAAAATAAATTTCTTTTTTTTTCTATTTTTTTTATATCTGTCCAAAATTACGATAGGTACAAGAAAAACTAATTACTTATATGGAATCAGCGTATAAATTCTTGGTTAGGGCTTAGCGACGGTGGGACATGAGTGGGGTTTACTTTTTTCCATACCCCGTTCTTATGAGTTGAAAGTGG